>WEKX01011771.1:0-16268 GCA_013390025.1 Pitta sordida
AAGCAAAAGCCATGTGCACAAGCAAAGTAAAATCAGGAATTCATTTGCTGCTTCCCATGGACAGGCAGGTATTCAGCCATCCTCGGGAAAGCTGGGCTCCATCATGTGTAATGGTAACTTAGAAAAACAAACACCATCACTCCAAATGTGTCCCCTGCCCCCCATCTTTCTATGCTGAGCACGGGGCCATGTGGTCTGGAATATCCCTTTGGTCAGCTGGGGTCAGNTTGGTCAGCTGGGGTCAGGTGTCCCAGCTGTGTCCCTTCTCAGCTCTTTGTGAGCTCCCAGCCGACTTGCTAGTGGTGTGAGAAGCAGAAAAGACCCCTGCTGTGTAAGCCCTGCTCAGCAGTAACTAAAACATCCCTCTGGTATCAAAACTGTTTGCGACACAAATCCAAAATACAGCCCGTACCAGTTGCTATGAAGAAAATTAGCTCTACCGCAACCCAAACCAGCACAATGACTTATCCCGGATGAAAAAAAACTGAACTAATTTAACAACTGGCAACCATTTAATGCTTCTAGCATGTAATTAAAAATACCTTCGGAGGCAGGTATCACATTTGCTAGCTTTAAGTATTTCTCAGAGAGTTTGGGTGAGTTTTTATAAGTAAATACCATTTTTTGGGGTTTTATAAGTAAATACCATTCCCTAAAACATGAAGATGCTATTACCCTTTTTTACTTGATGACTTACATTTCTGCTGTTTCTTTTCATTGCTGATTTTATCGTAAGATGATGCTGTAGAGAAAGCAAAATGTGATATTTATAGGTACTAGTTTTCTTATCCCTCTATTCAGATGATTTGTAATGTGAAAGCCATGGAAATGAAACTACACAAATAAAGATTGTGGGTTTTTCCATTAGGTTGTCATTAATTAATAAGGCTTTGTTTTGCTAAGTAGTGGAAGAATTAAGCTGAGAGGAGCAAAGAAACAAGGAATGACATTTTCCTGAAGGAGTCAGGAGTCCTATGTTGAAATTATTGCTAGTTTTGAGGAAGGTAGGGGAATCCCTTCAATCTGTGTAGTTTCACTGTACTGGAAAAGCTAATGAAGTTTTTAGGTTGGGAGTAATCAGTGTCCAACAGCTGTCAGAAAACCTGTCATGAGGCCTTTTCATGATTGTTGCAGTGCTGTTAGATGCCCCAAAGGAGGAGCCTCTTGGAAGAAAGTTAAGGTACAGAGGGTAAGGGAACCTAAACTGCTGTCTGTGAACTTCTGAATTTATAGGTGACTGTTAGATCTGTAGTACCTGTAAACTTCTGGGTGAACACTCTTCATTCACCTCTGTTCCCTTCTTTCTAGAATAACTGCTGCTTTATAAATAGATAGCAGCAGAGTCAATATCTTTATCCATTCACTATAATCGTTTAATATGTAATTTTAAATTAGTAGTAAGTTTCTCTTCCCCCATAAGTGAATAATTGATTGCAAAGTACTTACATATATGGGGAATGTGCCTTGAATTTGTCGTTTTGTTCATAAGCCACTTTATTAGTAAAATCTTAATTTTTTTTTTTAGCTTCTCTGTTACCTATGGTAGGAACTCCTCATGGATTTTCTTCTGTGAAGAAGATACAAGAATACAAGTCATAAAGCTGCTAGAAGTACTTGGAAGATTTGACAGGTCTAAGGTGAAATAAAAATTTAGATGTTTAACTTTCTTTTGAATGTGGTTGGGTAAGTTTTTCCAAATGGAAAAGATGTATCCAAACAGCTTAAAGTAAGGGAATAGATTTCTGTTACTGAGGCTGAGAGCAAGGTATTTAACATGAAGCAGTATTGTCTAGCTTGAAACAGCTTGTCTAGCTGTTGAAAACCTGTTAAAATCAAGCAGAGAGACCATTTCTTCTGTGAATAGGCTGTCAGTAAAAAGATGATTGTAGTCTGCTCTGTGGTCCCCTCTCCCAATTTTCCTGCCTATCACCAGTTCTGATTATCATCACACAAATGACTGATGTTAGTTTGTCACTGATCTGGTATAGTAGGGTATTTTATTTGCATTCTGTTTCTGAACTGTGTTCATGATAAGTTTTCTCTACCTGCTGGAAGAGAAATGACACCAGAAGATTTGCAGAACAAAGAGATAATTGCAGCCACCAAGGAGCAAAGTACATTGGGCAGTGCAACTGATACGAAGGTGTTAGTATTTAGAATTTTCAGTGTTCAGAAAAAAATTCACTTTGGTGTCAGCATGTAATAAAAGAAGCCAAAATCTGTATGAAAGATGCATTGCCTCTTTATTGTAACTCTGCTTCAGGGCTCAGTTTAGCAGGAGATTTTTTTTTTCCCTTCAGAATCACCTGCTCCTAGTTGACATTCTCAGAATAGAAAAATGAACATTTTAATTCTAGATGCTGCCCTTTGGTCAGTTTTAGTCTCTCCTTTGCATTACATGCAGATTCTATTAAAATAATAAATTATATTCCAACCTTAATTAAAAGGAAAATGAAAAGTTTGCTTTCGTACATAGTAATTGCCGTCTTCATACAACAGTTCATGCTTGATTGATTCCTTACATACAGTGTAATCCATCACAGAACAAGCTCATTCATTATCCATTTTTAAATTACAGCATACTGCATAATAAAAAGGTGGTATGTATTAATCTCAATATATGGTGTACAATGGCCATGTGAATAGTTGATGAATCTGCAACTTTTCTATCTGGATATGTAGAAATTTGTGACAGAACTGTTGAGACTGATTCACAGATTCACAGAATATTATGAGTTGGAAGGGACCCACAAGGATCATCTAGTCCAACTCACCATCTAACACCCGTATACAAATGTAATATCGAATCTACTACTGAGAGAAAACAGATGTGTCAAAGTTATGTAAGTGTCTGTGGAGAAATGTTAAGAGAACAATCTGCATTGATAACCAAGGTGATTGACTGCAGTAAAACTGAAAAACAGAGAGAAATGTCTTATTTACATAAAGACCTCAAGGCAGACAATCAAATGTTGAATTATACGTGAACATCACGAAACAAGTTTTGTTGTGCCCATGTCTGAGCATTGACCCAGGTTGACAAAAGAGGTTCTGGAATCTCTATCCTTGGAGATAACTCGCAAGCTGTTTGGACATGGTACCGAGCAGGGGATGTTAGACCAAGTGATCCCCAGAGGTCGCTTCCAACCTCAATCCCTCTGTGATTTTATGCTTAACAGCAGGTTAATTCAGCCTGTACTTTTGTACTGGAAGATGGTGGCAAAGTTAAACCAAATTGTATGTGCCACTCCTCTTTCTGTCTTCCTAACAGGATGATAGGTTACAGCCCCAGAGATATCCATAATGAGTAACCCAAGTTGGTGGGGAGCAATCCCTTAGTAGCTGTTTCTGCCTATAGGGTATAAAAGATCTGTCTAAAGAGCAGTTTGTCTTTGAGAATCAGAAGAACTAGTAAAATGTTGCAGTAAGACACAGTGAGGGTGTGACAGCTGAAATCTGTCCTCTGTGTCAGACACCAAGTCTTTGAGTTTGGCACACTTATCTTGGTATTTCTGAGTAAGTGGATACAAAAGTGAGTGGATACAATCAATTCAATAAGCAAGTCAGGTGAAATCACCTCTACCCTCCCTAAGGTCTGGTATTGAGTTTTGTAGCATCACATTCCTTTGGCTGAATATTCAAGTATTCTAAAGATTTTGGAGTGCTCTTATTTAAGGTAGGTGATTTTTGCCATTTTTAGAGCCCTGGATATTACCTGATCCAGTAGATGGTGGTTACCCACAATGTACATCACATTCTTTTTTTTTAATTCACATTTTTGCCTGTATGCAATTTGATTACCATAATTTCTTAGGTTATTTTAAAAGTTCATTTGCATATAACTAATTTAATCCTGTTAAGCCAGCCTGTACAGATTGTCTTGTCCTGGATAGCTGGGTAATAAATAAAAGATATTTACTGACCTTGGAGAGCATTGACTGCAATTTGGAATGTCTTCATTTTTATATGTGGCTTAATATTGCCAGAAATAATACTATATGAAAGCCTGTGGAGCGTATATATATGGGTTTAATTTTGTGTTCTATAGAGAAAGGAAAGTAGAGTTTGAGGGAGGTTTTAATCCATGGATTATTTTGGTGTAAAAATTATCACCCAGAATTAGGATAACTAATGGGGTTTTTTGACTCTGTAGCATAAAAGGTAGTCTGGGAGAGTCCAGAAAAAAGTTTTCTGTAGATGTTACCATCCTGTTAAAATGTTGCTATTTACTCACTATTTCTGAAACAGAGCAATATAATTGTCTTACGAACATTTTGAATTCTTGGAGACCATAAAAGAATTAAATGGTGTGCACAAACGCTTCTGAAGAATTTTTTTAATACTTTCAAGGCAGTTATCTTTGTGCATAAAAATTAGTATGTTTTCCCATTTTCATTTACCTAACAGCATTTTATTTGTTTTTAATCCTTTAGTGAACTCTTGAATCCTTCAGTAAAGGAAGGGGAAAACAGGGGCTGTTGTTATTGAAGGTATAAATTAAAGGCTGGATATGTAGGTACCAGATAGCAAGGCTTCTTAACCACCATGAAAGTGGTTAATAAAACAGTTGGAAAAATGCCCACCTTTATATATTCTTTATGTCAATATATGCGTAGTGTCAGTTTACCTTTGCAGTTTCCTCAACAGAGTGCAGAACCCCTCAACCTTAGGGGACACATGGGAACAAGTTTTCAGCATTTGTGTTACCTGAAGAAGACAGTAGTAGAGTACGAGATATGTTTTACTTTTGTTGAGACTAACTGATCAAAGCAGTGGGCAGAAATATTCATGGGGAATGGACTGTTGTCCTCACACACATATACATACACACGTATACCATGTTACACTTGCATCAGTCCTTTGGAGCGTCAGTGTTCCTGGCAGGGAACGTCCCATATTTTTGACTCATGGTTGTTTGTATGGGTCCTAGCCATCCTTGCAAAGGTGGGCTCCTTGAAGCAGGCAGCACCCCATAGCTATGACTTGATGTGTATAGCAAGACAAGCATCCCTGATAGCGCCTGAGGGCTGCCTTTTATTGCTTTTTGGGGAGTCAGGTTGTGTCCTGGCTGAAGACGGGGAGGTTGCCAAGCGGAATGTCCTCTGGGGCACGCCCGTGCCTGCATACTCCTGCCAAGCTCATCTGGGTTTGGCTGGAGGTGTCTCTTGGTACACACAGGCTTCTCTCCTGTTTGCTGACTGCTGTGCCATGAGCAAATCTCATTCATCACTTCTTGTTGACTCTGGGGAGCTATAAAATTTAGTTCAGTCTATATAGCAGCATCTGCTTGGAGTAGATTGCTGCTGAGACACAAGATTCTCTTGGGGCTAGACTGGGATTTTAGACTGGGTTTCTACAGTACTTCTGCTTGAATATTTTCCCTTTTCTCTTGGATTTTTTGTGAAGTATTTATTTCATGTGAAGTGTGTGAACTGTGTTGATTCCTGGAAAGAGTTTTGTGAAAAAATGGTTGCCCAGACTTTTAGTGATGACTTGTCAGGAATTGATAAACTGCCAGGAAAAAGAAAAACCTGAGTTACTGTCATAATGCAAGGAATTCATACTTTAAAGATTTAATACAACACTTAAGGTGATTCAGAATTCTGATTCATCATTTGTACCTGTGGGCGTGAAAAACAGTTCATTCTTTTCCCTTCATTACATTCCTTATTATGGAAACCTTTGAGGGTTTACTTGTTTTATATCCATTTGAAGCAGAACGATTAAGACAACTGGCAGCTATGTTAAAGGAGTCAAATTTAGGTATGTTAATTATTTTGAGATAGAACAGAGTCAGTAGTAAATTCCCAAATATTGTTATTTAGAGCTCTAATAGTAACACTGAGACTTAAATTTTTACTTAGCAAATGCATACTGGAGAAGTTCTTCATTTAACTGTTTTGAAGATCAAAGTGTATTTAAAAATGCATTTGCTTTTTAAGTTCCCTAGTGTAGAAGAGTCTAGATGGATGCAAATTCAAAATTGATATTTTATATATATATGAAGTTTCTGAGTGTAATGGTTCTGAGTGTCCTGTGCAGTGACAAGTCAGTTTGGGAAGTCAGACATTGGAACGTGTTGCCCAGAAAGATTGTGAAATGTATTCAAAACACGAGTGGACAGAGTCCTGGGCAAGCTACTTTGGCTGACCCTGCTTGAACAGGGAAATTGGACTTGACAATCTCAAAAGGCCCCTTCCAACCTCAACAATTTTATGCTTCTGGGATTCAGTGTTCTTTGAACAAGTGGAATCAAGGGCATATGCTGGAGTTTGAGAATCCAGCCTGTATTTGAATTCAGAGAACTACCTTTAGTTTCATTTCTTACCAAGTACAATTTTTGTCCAGATGATTTATTGTGAACAGTATACTTCCCTTGGTTTTGTTTTTAGGTTTGCTTTATTAAGCAATTAAGTAATCATCTTCACTAAAAGATTGCTGTAGATGGACAAAATAATTTTCTATATTCCTTTACAGGAGTGGTTTTTAGGTAAAGCATTATATGATGAAGAATCTACCATAATTCACCATTATGCCTTTGCTGAAAATCCTACAGTCTTTAAATTTCCAGATTTTGCTGCTGGTTGGGCACTTAGCATTCCACTTGTTAACAAGTAAGAATTGAATTTTTAATTACTTCCTACTTATGGATAATAATTAAGAATATTTAATTTATGCAATTTTTCTAGATGTTAATATTATTTTATCGAGTTATGATTTCACATGGATTGATATTTTCTGTAAAAGATGAAGATGTTCCTGCGGTACAATGGAAGATCTGTTGCAGATCACGTAGATATGCAGAGTCAAAATGTAATTTTTGGCTGTCTTTGAATTGAAGCAGTCGATTGCAGCTGAGCTGTGGCAGATAACTTGGGATGTACTCCACCAGTGCAGGCTGGTTTCTCATGGCTTTGATTTCAGACCCTCCACTCAACTTTTACTCCTGCCCCCTCTATTAACAGCATCCACGCCAATACATTTAAGTCTACTTTGAGCATCTAGGTCGCATAGGAGGACATTCAGCCAGGTACAGTAATGTATGACTAGCTCTGGCCATGCCTAGATAGACTTGTGCTCCCACTGTAAACTTACCCAGAAAATGCTCTTTTGATAAAATTCCATTTCTTCATTATTCTACATATTCCAAGCATAATTATTATAAATAAACACTTAAGAATTTGTTAGTAGACAAAGATACAGAAATGGATTTTGCTACACTCTGCCTATGTCAACTAGATAATAGTTGTCCAGTACTAGTCATTCAACTAGTTCAGTACTATATTTTGTAATTTAAGAAGTATATTCTCCCCCAGACAGTGGTTTTATTCCTGGATCTTAGAATGACTGCATTGCCTTTTAGAAGTGTTTCTCATGCTGTAGAGACAAACTAGATACTTATTTTACATTAAATGCTTTCTATGGAGATTTGTGGTTCATAGGTTCCAGAAGTTGAATGCATCTTACTGTAATAAGGATTGATATTTTCATAAAAAGAAAGGGCCTGAACACTATTCTTTGGAATACACCGAAAGAGAAAGAGGATATTGTCTGAAGTTTGAGATGCTGATCAATATTGAGCTTCAAATGCACTGCTGCTTTTAATATGTTGAAAATGTCCATCTGCTCCAGGTGAAAACTTTCTTCTTGGAGAGGAAGAATGTATCAAAATGTATGTCCTGAAAATTAATATTAACATCATGACACTGTGCTCAAATGAAAAAAAATAAAAAAAGCTTTATGTGATAAAGAAATAAAAGTTGCTTCTTGAGGCAGTAAATACAGAAATGTGGTTTACTATTTTTCCCCTTATAAAATGGTCAGTATTACCAGTCACACTTTCTTGCACAGACTAGTGATTGATGTTTTAATATGTTTGAGTAAATTTCTTCATCTTTAATTGTATAGGCTTGCAAAGAAATTGAAGAGTGAACCACTCAAGTCAGACTTTACAATAGATTTAAAGCATGAGGTAAGGAGTAGTGTGATGAAAAAAAAAGTGTTCTCAAAGTTATATATTTCAATGGTGTTAAATCATAAAAGAAGTAATAAATCTTTCTTTAATATTGCTAAGATGTTTGACTGCAAAGACATGTTTGATTTCTTTCTCTTCCTTTAAAATATTTTAATACTTTAAAACTATATTTTAAGCATAGAGGAATTAATTAATAAAATTGCATTCATACTTGTATTCATTAAGGTATGTCCTAAGGCTTGGTTTAGAAGGAAAGTGAGAGACTTCAGTTTGGGAAGTATAAGCTGAGGTGAACTGTATCTCAGGTACTCACCAGCCTCACTTGCTTTCTAAATCAGACTCTCAGAACTAAATATGAGGGGGTTTGTATTAAACAGTCTGAGGAACCCTACTGTTGTGGAAGCAATCATTGCTGCAACTTGCAGCATGAAAGTCTGGAAATGGGGGGGGGTTGTCTCTGTTTTGCAGCAGCTTCAAAAATGAGGCTCTAGGTATTTCAGACAGTAAGTGAATTGACTGAAAGGAACATGAGACCAGAGGAGTAGGTGGAAGAGCTGAAAGAGTTTCAGTGCTACTTTTTCTGAAGGTTATTTAATTTTTCTGCATTCAAAAAGTTTATGTAGCCCAAGGTTTTGCACTGTGTTTGGTTTTGTCACTAAAGTGAACTTCTGAAATAGGGTAGAAGGGGAGGATGAATCTGGAATAAGCTTGTTGATTTTGTCCTTAAACTATGGGTGGTAGTGAATTAGATTCAGTTATTTTTAAAACTCTTGAAAGTCAGCTATAAATTGTGATTCTGGTCCTAAAAAAACCCCACCTTGCCAAAAACTACTGTTGCTGTTTCAGATCTTGCAGTGGTTATAAACCTCTTCATTTATGACAAAAATCTCCAGTGTATTTATAGAGTATAGAATTGTAGCATATTTAATTTGGTTTTGTGGCAGCACTGTTCTTTTATGTAGTTTTCCCTTCTTAATTGATGTACTGTAATCCCTCGAATATCGTAGGGGATCAGTTCCAGAAACATCCTCCAGTAAGTGAAATCCACAAAGTAATGGTAAATATGGTGAAAATGGTAAAGACGGTAAAGATGCAGGAAAGAAAACCCGTGATGTATTGGAGCCACGAGTGGTGAACCATGAGTAGAGAGGGATTACTGTTTTTCTCAACAGCAATTGGACCCCTCTGAGCTTTAATTTTCCTACGTGAAACAAGATAACAAGCTGTTTCTTTATCCTTGCTAGTTTTTTCTAAATCCAAGACCATGTCCTTCACACTGTTAATATTTTTTTTCATATATTCCCAATATTCCAGTCTACCTTAGCACTGACAAAGTCTGTAGACGCAGAGTCATTAAAAAAAAGTCATTAAGAGACATTATGTGCCACAGATTGCTTAATGAAAAACAATTGATCACTCGACCAGCAAAATTACTTCCATCCACTTCTTATTCTGTTAGCAGGACTTTGCGTCTGTTTAATTTCAAATTTATTGCCATTGATAACCTACTTGCTTGCTTGCTTTATTCTTTCTGCACAATCTCATGTCACCCTAGAGATAGTTCCCTTCGCCCTCATTTATTTTATAAATCATCATCTTCCTCTTAAATAATTTCTAGCTCTGTGTTCTTCTTGTGTGAATCAAGATTGACAAAAAATCAAAGGATAAAATCTGTTATCCTTAATGATTGAGTGTAATGTTGATGAAGGGTGAGAAATGTTTTAAGAAATACTTTCATTTGACAGAGTCCTAACAATATGTGACTTTAGTATTTTGTATTTTATTGTCCTCTTTATCCTTTAGTTTTTTTTCCTTTTTTTTTCCTGTAACATTTATATCACTTCCCTATCTTGCAGGTAAAGATGACATGTAGTAAAGGATTTTTGTCAAGCTGCTAATTTGTAGGTTGTTTAGACTTTTTGTAACTGTACAATGTCTAGCATATTCCATGATGCTCATTCGAAACTGGAAGATAAATAGTGGATTTTTTTGTACATCTAACATTATATTTGAGCTAGAACTAAGGCTAGTCATGTGTTTTTATTGTAAATTAATTTCTGTAGTTTTAGTAACAGTCATCCTGTACTATAACCTAAAATGGCACTCTGGCCTCCTGAAATAAAATGCCCTCACACCATTCTAAGGCTTTCTGTTGAAGATTTCATTTTCGTTGTGGGAAATTTTAGCACATTTTGAATTTTCATAAATGATTCGTGTTAATTTCCAGTTGTTACACATGCTTTGTGCTATAGGAGCATTGGTTCTTTGTTGGTTCATGTGACAGACTAACTCTGAAATAACTGACTTCTGAACTAGTATGGGGATGACCGGTTAAAGGGACCCAGGAGCACAAGCGATATTCTCCTCTATCCTTCCTATTTCAGGAAATGATGAGAGAAGAAACACGAAGAGCCAGCAGTCCAGTACCTGGCTCTGAGCCTGGTAGCAGCAGCTGAGTTTGGGGAGTTTGATCCTGAATCAGTTTACGTGACAGTAGGCTTCCTGGCAACAGATGGTATATACCTGTCTCAGAGCGGGGACAGGATCTTTGGCCAGGAGTTAACACGTGTCATTGAGAGAGCTTTGAACTAGATCTGGAGGGGTAAAGGGATAAAACCATATTCACTAGAGATAAGCCTGGGGGCACCAAGCAAGTGTTTAAGGGACCGTGTGCTGGTGGGGTCCTTCAGTCTGCTGCCTCAGTAGAAATAGGGAATGGCAATCCATGTGGCAGTGATGGCACAAGGGTTATTACTGATATGTTAGAAACCATAGGAATGCCTGAGTAGTCACACAGGAAGTTAGAGTTCTCCCCTCCAGAAAGTGTCTGGATCAGTAGCCCAACTGAAGTGCATCTACATGAACACCAATGTTATGGGCAGCAAAGAGGAGGGGCTGGAAGTCATGGTGTAGCAGGAAAGCTGTGGCATAGTTACCATCTCAGAAACGTGGTGAAATGACTTGCACAACTGTAGTGCTGCAGTGTGTGGATATAAACTCTTTAGAAGAAATAGGCAAGGAGGTAGAGGCAGTGGGGTAGCCCTGTAGGTGAGGGCTTGTTGATGTGTGCTTGACAGTGGTGTCAATCGGGTTGAGTATTTATGGGTAATAACTGGGGGAAGGCCAACAAGGCAGACATTCTGATGGGATTCTGGTACAGCACCCCCAACCAGGATGAAGAGGCAGATGAAATATTCTGTAAGGAGTTGGAAGAACTCTTACAATCACTAGTGCAGATACTGAGACCTTAACGAGATGGACAAGAAAATTGTGGAATCATAGAATGATTTGGACTGGAAGGGACCTCTAAAGATCATCTGACCCCCCTATCATGGGCTGGGATGTCAAAATTAATAATCTGTAAATTAGAAGTCTGACTGCTTTCATGACTTCAGCTGGTTCAATCCATACTTAATGCTCTTCCTTCTTAATGAACATGGAGAAGGAGGAAATATTATAGCCACTTAATAATATCATAATGATCACATTATGTGCTAAAAGAGAAGTTGAATTCTGGCCCTAGGCTGGGGGGGGCTAAAGCCAGAAGTTCCTAATTAGGCGTAAAACAGTGAAAAGGAGATTCATTTTCATTGCTTTTGGTATATAGTGGGTCTAGTCCCATATTCCAGTGGAACACGTAACTTGTTTTCCATGCAAGAGTCATTGGGAATGTGTATAAATAGCATGGGAAACAAGAACTAGAATCCAATTAATTTTGCTCCATTGGAGAAGTGCCATTCCTTCCATAACTTCTGATTGAGTTATGAGTAAACCAGGAACCCACATCTCCTACATCTTGAATATATGTTCACAGAGGTCATAGAATTTCTTTTATAGCAAAAATGTTACATGTTGGTTCTCGAAATGTGACCAAGAAGTAAGGTATGCAACTAGTGGATGAACTAAGAAACAGATCTTCTACAGCAATCCCATATTCTTCACTTTTCCTGTTAAGTTTGTCCCGTACTATGATTCTTTTGTATGCCCTGAAAATTTTTATCCAGTTTCATTACTGATAGAAATGTTTCTTATTTTGATAGATTGCCCTATACATTTGGCAGAAAGGGGAAGGCCCACATCTTACTCCAGTGCCTGAGTTCTGCACACATGTGAACTCATACAAGGCTGATTATTGTGCAACAACATTCAGTAACTTTCTGCCACTTTGCGTAAGTATCATATTTTAAATACCATTTTACTTAGTAAATGTCAAACTCTTACTAAATTGCATAGTTGCATTTGACTTGACTTCAAAAATCTCAAAACTTAAAAAAATATTTTTCAATGAGTTAAAAATCCAACAGTTTGTTCTGGCATTTATCTATTTATATATACTTTTGGCCTTCCATGGCACAGGATGTTTCCAGCAATTAATACTGCATATGCTTTTCTGGGTCTTTCTACCATAGTATTTGATCAGCACATGGTCTGTGAAGTATTTACTCTTACACTTCTGTGAGATACTGAAGTACAGATTATCTTAATGCAGTATTTGGTGCCCTAAAGTACAACCCATTGCTTCCACCTCTAGGAGAATTTGTTTATGTTATTATGAGTTAAGTATTACTAGAGACCAAAAAGTGTTCCGTGCTTCCAGGAGAGCAAAATTCTAGGCGTCAAAAAGGATAACAAATAAAAGTGGTCAAATGATTTACTACAGTTGGGGAAATTCAAAGATTTCTATGGTGAAGCATTTAATCTGCCTTTTCCAATTGTGATACAATTTAACATGTTCTCATAGTGATTAATTTCAAAGAAATTAAGAAAACTTTCTTTTTCAGTTGAGTCATTCTTAGTTCAACAATTTGTTCTACTCATTGTCTTTTCCTAATGATTGGTTTTTAAATTCATGTTACAGTTCTACATCAATGGAAAAAGTATTTGAATTACCTTATTTCAGGAATTTTAAACAACCAGTGACTTCTTTTCCAAGAGATAAAAATGTACTTCCTGATTTATTACTAGTACGCTATTCTACTTTATATGCTATACAATGAAAAGGTATTATCTGTTTTATTACATGCATGGACACACATATCCTATAAAATATTACAGGCAGAGCTTGCACTTAGAAAATTAAATTTTGTTCTGTTCATTTAGGGAGAGCCAGTGAAAAAGGAAGACATCTTTGTTGCTGTAAAAACATGTCGAAAATTTCATGGTGACAGAAGTAAGTTGTTGACTGGTCAAGGTAGTAGTTTTATGCAATACAGTTTCAGATTTGTATACAGCTTATTCTTTAAGTGGAGTCCTCAGAAGTGCTGTGAAACATTTAAGATTAAAAGTTACGGTTGTTTGATGTTTTGTCATTAGTGATTGTTGGCAAAACACTTGAATATCAATTAAAATATGCATAAAGTTAGCTTATATTGTTTTAAATTGGAGCTTTTGCAATATTAATTAATGCAACGGCTATTAATATCTTTCAGTGAGTTTGCCCCAGATAATTGGTTCACTTCTATTCTTTGTACTAGCTGTGACAGTTGTGCAGCTCTATGGTGGCTGATATAGAAATTTAAACAAGCTGAAAGGTCCCTCATCTCCTCCTTGCTTGCTTGCTTGTGTGCTCCCTCCTCTCTAGTAGAAGATTGAGCAGTTTGTGCTGTCATGTTGCTTCTAGCTGTTGTCACACTGTGCAATTTGATGTGCAGATGTGTTTTATGATGCTTGGAATGGGAAATGTTGTATCTTTAGAAATCAGGTCATATGTAGTGCTTTGTCCAACCAGTGGCCCAGATCAGGAGTCTCACAAGTGTTTTCATCTGAAAATTGTGGTGTTATACAAGTAATGATAGTCACCATGAAAATATGACCTTGATACCTGTGCTAAGAACGCCAACCAAAAAACCCTAGTACAGCCCAACAAGATAAACTCAGTGAGCTTTAATTTCCTTTTCAGAGGCATGGAAAACAAAAGACACAGAGAGACACACAGCTTCAGCTTATACACAGTATGAAGTATAAGTTGAAGTAGATCAACTTATACTTCATATATCAACAAAACTTGGCAGGAAAAATTCTAAATTCTAAATCTTCTGATATAAGAGAAAACACACTGCCTACCTGATGCCACCTATGAGTCCATTTTAGTTTGCTTCTAGTCATTTCGTTGATCAGGAAGTTCAGGAATAGATTTATTTCTAGGAATTCATTTGCATTTTGTGTGCTCTTTAATACTCCAGGTATGTAACATTCACAAGTTCACAGGTTATTTTGAGTTGGAAGGGACCCACAGAATCATCTAGTCCAACTCCCAAGCGAACGCCCACCCAGGGATCAGGCCCACAAGCGTGGAACCACAGGCACCACGCTCCCTCCATCCAAGCCTCCAACTAGACCATGTCACTGAGCTCCTCATCGANCGCGCTGCATGGAGTTCTTATGTCCAAAGTGAAGAACCCGGCACTTAGACTTGTTAAGTCTCATATTATTGGAGTCTGCCCATTTCTCTAGTCTGTTTGTTTATAAGCATAATTTAAAGTGATTTTAATTGGCAAAAAAATTGAAGATTAAGTAATGGTTAGTAGTTTTACCAAATTTGAGGGGAGTTTTGCCACGCCTATCGTCTGAGGACAGAATGAAAAGCTCTTTCCTTAACTAAGTCTAGTTAAAAACAGATGGCTTTTTTCATAATAAAATATATGAGGGGTTTTTAATGCTGTTGCACTTGAAGGCACACTTTTAATACTTCACTCACCTAATCATAAGGCTATCTTTAGAGTAGCTTTTGACAAAACAAAATTGACTGTCCTGTAATTGGAGTTCACTGAAGAGTTTTCCTTTCTGGATCCATGTTTATTTGCTTACATCGAAATTTAAAAAAAAGAAGAAAAAAGGAAAAAATCAATCTAGAAATTCAGAAAATCACATAAGGCTTCAAAAAGATAGCATAAGCATCCTTCAGGAAACACTTGTTGAAGACTGAGGAAAATTCTTGAACTTTCCTCACAGTTTCCAGTGTTATGCAATAGAGGATAATCTTACTCAAGATTTTGAAAGATTAATGGATGCCAGCTTCAGAGAGCTCTTTTTACCTGGTAAGTCATTCTTTATTGTATGCCAAAAACTACAGTAGTGCAGCATTTAAGCTTGGAAATAATTGTGCTTTTAAAAGCAGCTCAATTTTCCCTCAGAATTTACTTCAGATACAACTCCCCTTACACATATAGTTATAAAGAAATTTTCAAGACTGCAAGGATGCATCAAGGTTCTAGAAATAGCTCAAATAAAATGTTGTTAAGAGCTTAGAGCTGACCTTCTATAAATATCTCTAATAGTATTAAAACTTAGGTGTGCTCCTAAGTTTAATATATATTGAAAAATGTTTTCATCAGCATCCAGTCCAAAATTTTTTATAGTTGTTTTGTCTTTGGAAGATATCAGTTGCTCGAAATGACAAAGTGTTGTGGGATTCAACTTACCGTGGACATTAGTCTGGAGAGTGGCACTTCCATCTAAGCAAACAGGGAAAAGAGCAAGACACTAGCTAATAGCCCCTTTGCTAGACCATTTAACTGAGATGACTCAAATCCTTACTTCAATGAATTTATTTCATCTATACAAAGAATGGGGACTCCACCAAAGAAATTGAGAGGCTCAGTCTTTAACAGCAAGTATTTCAGTATGTTAAAGCACCCTGCTGGGTTTCAGGTCCTTGTTTGGAGAAAGGTAAAACAACCTTTACCAACCTTTACCGGCGTGTCTCTTCTGCCAGGTGAAGGTTGTCTGCTTTTGTGTACCTGTGATGATTCTGTTCTGAGGCCTTGTCTTCTGAAAGCTTCCTAGTTTTGTCCTCTTGAGAGACATTTTTAAATAGAACATTTCATGGAACAGATGGTCTTGTGTGCCATTACACAGCAACTGCAGAACAACCACGACATTGGATCTAGTCAGCATGGATTTCGGAAAGGCAGGTCCTGCCTGACTAACTTGATCTCCTTTTATGATCCAGTGACTCGACTGGTTGATGACAAAAAGGCTGTGGATGTTGTGTACTTGGACCTTAGCAAAGCCTTTGACACGGTTTCCCACAATAAGCTTCAGGAGAAACTTGTAAAGCTTGGGCTGGAAAGGAACATTTTATGCTGGGTTACAAACTGGTTGGAAGGGCGAGCTCAGAGGGTGGTGGTGAATGGTGCAACATCAGACTGGTGCCCAGTCACCAGTGGAGTCCCACAGGGGTCAGTGTTGGGCCCAGTACTGTTCAACATCTTTATCGATGACATGGACGAGGGAATTCAATCCATCATCAGCAAGTTTGCAGATGATACTAAGCTGGGGGCAAATGTTGAAC
>WEKX01011771.1:16413-28466 GCA_013390025.1 Pitta sordida
CAAAATAAAATAATTTCCTGCCTACTTACTTTCTGGTTGAAAAAAATGGTTGCATGGCATTCTCTGCCAATTGACACCTGATTATGCAGTGTTATGTGATATGATGTAACCTTTTATTATATAGGAGGTTGAGTTATTGCATTGTGAAATTCCTTGCTTTGCGTTCAAAACTCTACTGTAAAGTTGTACGAACACATTTTTTTGTTTATAATTCCCTTTGGGTTTTTTATGGAAAAAAACAACAACAAGGGAACACTTTTATGTTTCTTTAAAAACTTTAAAAAGTGGTATGGGCTACTCTGTGCATAATGCTGCAGAAGTGATTTTTGTTTGGTTTTGAATAGTAAAGCCTTTCCATTATTGTGTTGAGTTCCTATTCCTCTGTCTTAACACTAAAAGGAAATAAAAGGTAACTTATTACACTGATTATTGGTCAATCAAGAATAATAAGTCCTTCAAATCCTTGCGTGGTCAGAGTAGAGGGAAGTGAGCAAGTAGGTAGGCGGCAAACATCAAATTAGGTGGTGGATGATTCTGGCAAGGGTGAAATGAGTAGTTAACAAGCATCAGACTTGGGTAGCAGCAAAGGGAAGTTATATGAATATTTCCTCCATTAAAAGTACTAGCTGCTATGAATGAGACACCTCGATGGTGTTAGAGAATGAAGCAGAGAAACAATGACAGCAGAATGCACAGTGTTTCACAGTACTTGCTCATCTAAGGCCTGACCACTTCATTTTTAAGATGGAAAAGAGAGCATTATTTTAATCTGATAGTTTTCTTCCAGACACTGTGCAGATGGTTGGCTTTTTTTGTGTTACCCATAATTTTTTCACTTCTGGATGTAATTTAAACATTCATAGCATCATTATTAGAATTTTGTGTGATGAATTTTAAATGTTGATGTGAAATCACAAACTAAAAACAAAAGAGTTGCTTTTGTAGAGAAGCATTAAACAATCCTCCCTTGAACAGAATCTCCATGGGATCAAAAATGGCTGTATGGTATTTATAAATTACACAAATATTTTTATTTATAAATAAAGTACATAATAAATATTTATAAATTTATAACAGGAACGACTATAAAATGCTCTGTGAGTGCGTCTCCAAAGATAGATGCTTTTGAACGTTAATATGATGTTGCTGTCAGACAGGATGTGTCAGAGGTGTAGCTTTTCTAAACATGCATTTGGTCTGTTTCTGGTTCAGGATATTTTATATGCTCTGCAGTTGGATCTGCTGTTTTTAAAATGTGGCAGTTTCAATACTGGATGAGGGATTCATCTCTGGTAGTGTTTGTGCTGATGAGTGCTATGAAGTCTACTATAGCAAGTGTAAAAGTAACAAATTACACACATTGGTCAGCAAAAATGTAAATACATATAACAGTTTTCAATGTAATATGAAACTACAGCCATATTTTAAAAGAATTTTTTCATCATGTATATAAAACTTCCCTGAGTGGCTTTCATAAAAATGTAAAAATGTTTCTAAGTATTATAGGAAAGGAAATAGAATGGAACATTTAGAACCATGGTGGTGTATTTGAACTAGCATTTTTATTACCATGCAAAGGAATGTGGATAACAGTGAATGATTAACATAAATGTTTTGATTGAGTACTTACTTTAATCAAGTTACTTGTGTTTAAATATCAATCATTGCTTTGCAGTACCAGTTGTTAAGCAGACCTGGGAAAAAGAAGCTGCCCTTATTGAATACTACAGTGATTATGCAGACATCTCCATTCCTACTATAGATTTAGGCATACCTAATACTGACAGAGGTGAGCTTTAGTCTGTAGTCAGTTTTGCACAAATAACTCTCTAAAGAAGTTAAGTTTTATGCATGATACGTGTATTTCATGTGAAGTATGTAATTTAGAAATTCTTTATTTCTGTAGCACATCTGTGCAGCCTAAACTAAAATAATGCTTTTGGCACAGGAACTGGATGGAGAGTACATTCAGAGTTTCCCTGTGTATGTAGCATGTTCTTTATAGTAGAAACCTAAATACTGTGAATACGAAAGCATGGTACACTGATACACTCTAAGAGAAAAAAAATGATGTTATTTTTTGGGGTAAGACTAATAACTCTTCAGTTATTGATCTTGAGCAAGATCATCAACAGTAGCAGAAGTCATTTATTTCAAAAGACCTCAGGCAGTGCCAGATGGTTACTGAGCATAAAGTGCTTGGTATGTGGTATTCAACTGTTGTGTATATGCTTGTTCCTAGTATGTCTTGGTTTAAGCACAAAAACTAAATATCAAGGTTGAAATGTTTGTATGACAAACACTGGGGTTTAAAATTAATTTACTTTGTGTTTGAATAGAAAATAACCTATGCACATTGTGTCTTTCACGAGTTTATTAATTTTGATTTTTTTTTCTTTCATTTGATCTATTTTTCTTAGGCTCGTAGTCCACAGGCATCTTCTGAGTTAGAGGTGTCCAAGCAGTGACCTGTTAGCTTTATCTTGCCCTTTAGGTCAGTTGTTCTGATCTCTGGGTTATTTCTGCCCTTTTTTTTTCCTCCTCCACAGGATGTGTTAGAGGCAGAGGTAGAATAGGCGGGGATTTCTGTTAGCACAGGTGCAGTGGGACATGTGCAACCAGGGGGTGGTTTCAGGGGGCGGCAGGCCTGATGGGTGTGTGTGGATTGTCTGTGAAAGCCATGCCCAGCCGTTCTAGCTATGCCAGGGGGAAGGGACCTTCCAAATTATGTGGTGGACTATAATATAGAAATCTTGGTTTTAATTTTGTAAATGTACATATATTAGCTGCATTAAGTTTGCAGTTTCACAAAATCAACAAAGCCAGGACTTTCTTAATTTCTTAACAGTTTCTTAAAAACATTTTAAATGAAAGTTGCTTCAAGTATAATATCCTTATTTTTAATGTTTGTTTATTAATTGTAATAATAATAGTGTGTCGTGGTTTGACCCTGGCTGGATGCCAGAGATTCACCCACAACCTCTCCTGGAGGAGGGAGACTGGAAAATAAAACTGGTCACAGGCAAAAACAAGGCAAACTACCAGTGAAGAATATAAAAGATTTATTTATTAACTAACAGGATCAGAACTTATGTGAGAAGCATCATTTAAAAGGCAACCTTTTCCCCCCACCCCTCCTTCTCTTACAATAGATCTGATATTCCCTTTTTTCACCAGGAGACAAAGGGGGAACAGGGTAGGGGATAAGCCAGGCAAGTTGGTATTTCTGACCAGATCCAGGGTAGGAACCACCTCTCTGCCCTTCCATAAAGTTCTCTCTCTCTTACGAGAGGAAAAGTCTTTCATGACCCTTTCCCAAGTGAGATCTCGACCCATGGATGACAGCTCTTCCATTCTCTGTTGTCCGAGAGTCACAGCACAGGATGCAGTGTTTTAAGTGCTACTCTGCTGCATCATATATGAGCCCATCCCAGAGTACATAGTTCAGATCCTACCACAATGCAATTCTGCCACAAAACGTCTGTCCAAAGGATCTCTGCCGAGCTCTCAGCTCCAGGCTTGTGTTTCTGAGCTCCCAAACATCTGCAGCTTCGCAGCATAATCCTCCATCTTCAGTTGTGGCCTCAGTGGATTCTGCATCACTGGTTCCTCTCTCTCTATTCCATAGGTTTACACCATGGTCCATCCATTCCACGAGCAGCAGTGGGATGCCTGGAAGAACATTCCTATCCCTTCTCTAGTAGGCCTGGGGGGCCTTCATGGCTCTCAGCTTCTCCATACAAGGCCTGACCCGGCACACTACATCTTGCTACTGAGGTTTTTCTTTCTTCTCTCCCAAATATGTTTATTCACAGAGGCATTCCTATCTCTGCAACCTTGAAACACTGGCAGCAACTGAGGCCCAGGCAAGAGCTGTGCTGTTAACCCCCTCACTGCCAGAGCAGCAAAAAACCTAAACCAGGACAGTTTTACACAATCAGACGAATAAAGACTGACTGCAATTAGGTTTTCTTGAGGTCTAAAATAGTAGAAGTCTGAAATTTCTTGTTTCTCTTGTCCTGCTCATTCTGAACAAGGGTGTTTCACTTCTCCATGGCTAGTAAAAGGTGTCTTACATCTCCAAATTCATTATAGCCTCGTGGTCCATGTTAAGACCTTTCCTTGTGGGCAGTTCTCAGGACCTGAGTTGCAGTGATGAGTACAGAAGATTAACACAGACTTAAATATTTATATATAAGCAATGGATCTGCCTGATGCATCATGAAATGCTATGAAAATGCCTTGTAATATTTTGCAGAACATGTTTATATTATAGTTTCCTTATTTTAGTTTTTGAGTTTGTGAGTAGCAGTTTGCCCTGTATTGTTCAACAGTTTAGCAGGATAGCTGGAATAAAGGTTATTTTTAATTAAAATAATTAATTCCTTCAATAGTGTGTTCCTGCCTAGAATGCAGTGGTTTTGCTGGAGCAGTTTTTACAAATACCATTTGGTGTAACAAAAGTTGTAATTTAAACTTGCATCTCAAATATTTTCTCAGTCATTTCCAAAATGTTTTGCATAGTGTGCTAAAGCTTTAATTAATGAATCATTGTTTATTACAAAATTCCATTTTATTTAAATGACTAATATGTTAACATCTCTTTCTTTAGGTCACTGTGGGAAAACTTTTGCCATTTTGGAAAGGTTTTTGAATCATACCTCTCCCAGAACCCCTTGGTTAGTCATAGTGGATGATGACACACTGATAAGGTACACATTGCATTACTTCAGGAGTTACCACTGTTCATGTCAGTAGGAGTTTTAGCAATATTCGTCTATTCCTGTTTAAGAGATACAGCTGTTTTATTAGTTACATATCTTTGTATTCCTTTAAGAAAAAATTTGTGACTTCAGCATTCTTTAACAGATACTGGAACCAATGTAATCTTGTAACTTGGTTCAAACTTCATACTAGTATTTTCATGTAGTTGTATTGTCTGAATATGATTACACATAGTGGTTCCTCAATGTAGATATGTCTGAGCTGATTGGTTTTAGTCATTTGATAATATGTTTTCTAAGATGTATTCTTCACATAAATTTGTCAGACGAAATGTTCCATAAGCTTGGGGCAGTTGTCCAGGCTACCCAGAATAGCGTTCAGAGGCTTGCCTTTGTCAGAAAATTAGATCCCATTCACATTAAATCTGATGCTACAGTGTAAGCAAAAAAAGACAGAGTGATCAATGAGCAGGATCATGAACAAGAGAATAATTGGTTCAAGGCAAGAGTACTTTACATTCAGTCATGTGGCAGAAGAATTTGGAAGTGCATGTAACTAGATAAAGCAGTACTCACATAATTAAATTCACCTTTTTGTTTTACAGTTTGTAAATGTTCATTGATAATTTGCAAAGGTCTTACCATTGCTCAGAAAAAATTATTTAATGTTTTCTCAGAGATGAGACAAACTGTATCTCAGAAAAGTATTTTAAGCTACTTGATTCATCATTTGACCAAATTCAGCAGTCTGATCTCATAGTAAATAATCCATCATAAATGTTTGTTTAACACACGTTGATGTCTCTGAGGGATTTTTTTAGCCAAATTTCTGACTTTCTTCTGTCATTTTTGTACTATTTACTAGAATGCCATTTAGGCTAGCATTGTGTTTCAAAATGAATGTTTACAAGATTTTTTTAATGCATTTTCATATTATAGTATCTTCAGACTCCGAAAATTGCTCAGCTGCTATGACCCAAATGAACCTGTATTTCTTGGAGAGCGTTATGGTTATGGCTTGGGAACAGGAGGATATAGTTATATCACTGGTGGAGGAGGGTAAGTTACTTAAACTCCTACTGAGCTCTACATTAGTTCCTCTTTCCTGTGCAAATGTTTTACATTACAACACAAATCAGTGTCAACAGAAACAGTGATGTTTTCCCGAAATGTGTGCAATTTACCTCTCATCTTTTGTGTATTAACACATGCTGGTGGCAAGTCCCCAGCTCTTTCTCGGTGCCCCCAGTCTCTAGTTTATTGTTCCTTCTCTCTTTATGCTGAGTGCTGAGATATAAGTCATATATTGTACTCTCCATTTTTTTTCTTTTTATTATATATGCAGTCTTCAAAGTTGCAGTGATATCGATGGAGTCTCTTACAGGTTTAATCTGACAATATTCTCAGGTCAGTCAGCATTCAGTATTTATAGAAGTTTTGCCATATCCCACTGTCAAGCAAAGGACTGCCATATATGTAGGGAAGGAACTCGTGAAATCCTGTAGTGATTTCAGAGCAAATCTTTTCAGTAGAACTTGTAGTAGCTAGAGTACCCTAGTGTTCTGATTGGATAGGATGAATAGTGGAACTTGAAGGCAACTATGGAACAATAGACAAGATTATATTTCCCTCAGATGTTGAACTTAAGATGTCAAATGTTTTGGTTTAATGAAGGCTTATTTTAGTAATAATGATCTAATAGCTTCAGGCTCTTGTTGATATTTAGATTAGCAGCAATGTTACGGTAAACAGAAAAAGCTTGCAATGGCTTAAAGGGACATTTTTGACTTATGGAGAGAAATCTGTATAATAGATGATTCAAGAAATGACAGTTCATATTTAAAGTTCTTTTCATTTAATAGCCACATAATAGCTAACTGCACAGTATATTTGAGTAAGATAGAGGAAAATATTTCTTTTGAATCTAGGCCAAATTAGGAGGAATTTAGCTATAATAAAAATGGTGGGTGGCTAAGTTATTGTTGGAATAACTAGAATTGGCACAATAGGTATAATTAATTTACATTGTATAAAGTAATTATCTTTCAGAAAATGCCTCTTGCACTATTGTCAGTTCTGAACTTCTCAAATTTTGAAATTTCCAATGTGTTGTGTCAGAGTGCTGCTTTTGGTCTTGCAGTTTTGTGTCATTTAACAATATTTATTAATTGCAGTTATTGTCTTACACATTTCATGTGCTTTTTTATTCAGGATGGTTTTCAGCAGAATAGCTGTACAGAAACTACTTGCTAGTAAATGCCGGTGTTACAGCATGGATGCACCTGATGATATGGTCCTTGGGATGTGTTCCAGTGGCCTAGGAATCCCTATAACACATAGTCCACTTTTTCATCAGGTCAGAGAGTTATTATCAAGTATTTAAAATATTTTTTAAGTATACATATAAAACAGGACTCATAAATATTGCAAATTTAAATAATATGTAATAACATTAACCAAGATGCTGCTGCTATACCTTGTTTCTCTGCAAAACATGACTGATTAAGCTAATAAGAACATTCCCAAAGCAGGCAGTACTACAATGTTTACTAGTTTAAATGATGTTTCAGTTAAACTATAACTACGTTTTATTAAAAATGCACTTTATAAAAAATGCAGATGTGGGTATTTTGAAAAATAAATAGAATTAAGAGCCACATGCTTTGAATAGTTGTCACATGTCACAGTATCACAGTATTAGCAAGGTTGGAAGAGACCTTGGAGATCAAGTCCCACCTGTAACCCAACACCAACCCATTGTCTAAACCATGGCACTACGCACAGGACCATCCAGTCCAACTCCCCACCTGCTAGACTAAGAAAAGCTAAAAAGCACAATACAATACTTTTTTTCTTCAGGTAATGGAGAACTGACCATGAAATTTTTCAACAAATCTGCCTTGTCTACTTACCCATTTTTTCTATTGATACAGTATTTACTATTCTGAACCATCTCATTAGTGTAGATAGATTCCACAATACATATTTAACAAGGTAACTGTAGTGTCACAGTGGAAAACATGATGCATCAAGGCTTATAGAGATTTTCTGCCTTGTAAATCAAGAAAACCAAATCCTTCCATGGTATTAATGAGAAACACTAAAGATTTTTTTTCCCAAACAGTGTGAAACTTTTGTAAAAGTGAGGATTTAAGTCAGTGTAGTGTTTGATGTTTTTCAGATGTTGATGTAGTTTAAAAACTGGGAAGATGTGTATATCTGAATATGAACTGAGCTTAAGGTAATAGGCTACTTGAGAATTAGTAAATTACCATATAGTTGAAAGGAGCTGTGAGTGGAGGGGGGAAGTTTATTTAAAGTACCATTTTTTTCTATGTTAAGAATCTTTCTTATAATATTTGCTATTTAGAGAAATGCAAAGACTGAGAACACACTATTCAATAAATTTAATTCTTTGTCCATATAAAAAAATCCTGTTTTGTTTATGATTACTTACTCCTTTCAGCAAAGGAAAAAAGCAAGTAATACATCTTATGAAATCAACAGTTATTGAATAATATGTGCTTGTACAGATGTTTAAAAAAACCAAAACCACACCAACCAAATTAGTGTTGGAAAGAACTCATTTAACAGATAAAACAAGAACAAAGCACCTCCTTGTACTGCTTAGTAGTGTGCATTTGATACTGAAAGTTAAATCCTAGCAGTTTGTTCACTTAAAAATTACACTTGATTTGTAATTCATCTTTACTGTTGCTTATAACAACTTCTAATTTGACATACCTTGAGCAAAAAAGTAACCTGGGAAGAAAACTACTGAATAACAATTGTATATGCAAATTCCACTATTATGCAAATGATGGGGGGAAGAGAAAACCAATTTTGGATTTTCTGTCAACCAGAAAATTATTTTTTTAGGGCTTCATGGAAATATTGTGATGTGTGACGTTCCTTGAAGTATATGAATCCAAAATTGTACTGAGATACATATTATGAAACAGAAGCAAAACTATCTTCCTCCTTAGAGTGACTGTGACATAGCAAAGTTTGCTCTTACCGGTTTCCTGTTGGTTACATTCTGAGATAGATACATACCTATTCTGTAATTTGTTCCAGAGGTTTTTGACAAGATGAATCTCTTAAAGAGAACAGGGACATGAGAATTCATGTTGAGTAGCAGCCAAGACTGTGGTCTTACATTGCTCTTGGACAGGTTTTATATTTATTTGGCTTTTCTAGAATACCAAATAAAAATTTGGGGCAGGGGGGAAGAGAGGGAAGGATGCAAATATAGTCAGCCCTCTTCCACGTCACACTCCCCAGATAGCAGCTTCACATCTTCGCGGCATGATTTTTCAGCGATTAAGGAGGGCCATTTCACAACTGCGCCTGTGCAACCTGACATGCATGAATATTCAATTATGCAGTCATGAATATGCAAATCAACCGGCACAGCTGCGGTGTCAGCTTCGCTCCCAGCACAGCTGCCACGGCAGTGGATCCGTTCCTGGCATAGCTGGGCGCCTGCCCCACTCCAAGTGAGGAGGCTTCGTGCAGTGATGAAACATTTACACACTCTCAGGTTAGACATGGCATCCGAGACTGTCTCGAGTGACTCTCCAAGACATACTTGTCTACCCCGAGTATGGAGAGACCACATCTACCCACCCAGAGAGACACCGGGACAGCAGTACGTGTGGCTCCCCGCACCCATGTCCCCGGCTGACGGGAAAAGGGGTTTTTCCTGGCGTAGGGTGGCCACAGGTGCTGGGAAGCCCCAACACAAACAGCAATACACAGGAAGGCAGTGCCGAAACAGTGTTGGTGTGCCATGGGGCAGTGTGAGGGTGCAGGGCAAATCTGCGTATTAATAAGCTGCCATTCTACACGGACGGAGGGCTTCGCGGGTAAGGGGCAAGACCTGTGGTACCGTGGTATAGGAGACCCAACTGTATTACAATAATAGATTCCACAAAATGTAGGGAAGAAGAAATCTAGGGGTTTTGTATCGTAAATTTATAACCACCTATAAAGCTATATGATCCTTAGAGAGACATGTAATAAAAATTATAGTTATTAGAGTAAATCTTATTCTTTACAATTATCAAAGCACCAATATTTTATATGTGGCTCAATAGAAAGCTGATTGATTTTCAAACAGAAAAATCCTTGGTCTCAGATAGCTAAATATTGTCTCCATCCGAAGTAAATTCCTTGCTCTTTTGAAACCTAAATGGTGTTCAAAATGTGTTTCAAAAGTCTTGAGGAATAGAGATTCCCTCTTGATTTCTCCAGTGGAATTTTTAAAAATAATCACTCTGTGACTTAAATATCAAAATTTTAAAAGCAACACATATTCAGATTAGTTAATGTCAGATTCTGTTGCTTAGTTTGATGACTGGAGTGTATATGGAACTGCATGAAGAATACTGCATGTAGAATTCATAAATGCCACCATACATAGGCAAAGCATGTACTGAATCAGTTACTAGCTTAGGCATCGAATCAATTACTTAGTATCCAAATCACACAATTTTCTTCTCGTGCTTTACATCTACGAAAAAACCACAAATGTTTGCCTTTTATGCATTTCTTTTTACAAAGGCTATATTTACAATGACAAAATGAAGTTATTTTAGCAGGGACGACTACAAGTGGAGCTTTTCTATGTGATGATGCACTTATGAGCCATTAAACTGCCACAAAAAATTAAACACTCATGGTGCATTAAGACAGCAGCTGCATCTTGTAGCTATAATTCTATCTGGTTTGATATAGCCTGATAAAGAATAACAGTGCAGTTTTTTGGCACCTCAATGTATTCTGACTTTGAAACCTTTACCTGTCAAAAAACATCATATATTTTAGCTGTTTATGGCTTTATTAAGATCCTACAATTACACTGGCAGTGCTGGTAACGCTCAGTAAGAGGAGGAAGAGGCTATTACTTAAAATAATTTTGTCATTATTGACCAAAACTGTGTATTTAAAAAAATGCAATGCAAACTACATTGTTTCTCATTTGTTTTCATAGAAGGCGATAATTTCATCCTGAGAAGTATGGCATATTTAATATCAGTGTACTTCCTTCATAGCATGACTGCAGCATGAGTTAAAGATTTAAACTAAGGCCTATCCATTGAAATAATAGAATGATGAAAAAACCCCTTTGTTGCCATCCTACATATTTTGTCAGTGCTCCATTGCTTTGTTATGTTACAGAGGCCATTGAATAAGGATACTTTCTCTTTCTAAAATGATTCTTGATCAGTGAGTACTAGTGGTTTTCCTTTATTCTTCCATCTTAGGCAAGGCCAATGGACTACCCGAAAGACTACCTTTCTCATCAAGTTCCAATATCATTTCACAAGCATTGGAATATTGATCCAGTGAAGGTATATTTCACGTGGCTGGCACCAAACACCGAAGAGTCACGTGATGGGAAAAAAGTTGGATATAATAGAGAAGATTTATAAGCCATAGAAGAGTGTAAGTGTTAATTTATGTTCTGTAGATGAGAGACAGTCAATACTGTGATTTTTGTCTTGTTTTCATGTGGTTCATCTGTTCATGACATAAGAAGACAATGTTTTGTTCCTGTTAGTTGCACCCCTTCAGAACAATGGAAGAAGGCACTTAAAGAACTTTTGGATTCTTTTGCTACACTTGGTTTATTTTTTAAATGTTTTTGAGCTTTGTATACCAGTGAACTTGACACACATCTAAAATGTCTTCTACTACTTTACCTGTGTCCTCATTTGGACTTGCATTGTACAGCATTAATTTACATTTCCTTGCTTTTTCTCTCAAAAACTGAAGGTATGTATTTGGGATCCTGATACTGAATTTATGTTGAACATCTATTGAACATCATCTCTCATTGACCTACAGAAAACAGTTCTCTAAAATGTTCTGGAACAGTTTCTTGATAAATTATAGATGAAACTTGACTCTTTTTCTGTTCTCAGGAGCTGGATTGTGTGGACGCTGTGCTCCTTTATTCTCATTTCAGATAGAAATACAGTTATACCTCCTCCATCACGAGGAAAGGGACAGGCCAATGCCGTCGCGAAAGCCTAACCTCACAAAGAACGGCAGGTCGTTAATATGCATGCAGGCCACGCCCATTGCCCCACCCCTCGGAACTCTGCAGGCCTCCGGGCACTATTTTGCTTCTCCTCTCAGACTCCCTGAGCACGGGGAAGAAAAGGGAACCGTTTCTGAGCCCCCTCTGACTCGGGAGACCCCTGCCACCCTGAGAATCTGTGGGCCTCTCCGGGCCACCGCGACGGTGTGCTCACAGCGCCGCTTCCCCCTCCCCCGGTGCGGCGTGGCCCCGTGGTGGCGCAGCCGCGTCGCTGCTGCCTC
>WEKX01011773.1:4009-17287 GCA_013390025.1 Pitta sordida
ATCATATCCCTCAGCACCTTCTTTCCCTTTCCCTTTCCCTTTCCCTTTCCCTTTCCCTTTCCCTTTCCCTTTCCCTTTCCCTTTCCCTTTCCTGTCCTCTTCCCTCCCCTCCCCTCCCCTCCTCTCCGTTTTTAAAATGGCAATTGTCAATATAAAATCTTAATCTACTGGAAACATTTGGTGGGAAAACATTGGGCTGCACTTTTTATCTAATTGTGATCTAATCCACTTATCTTCTGAATGTTTTAATTCCAAACAGCTGGTGTTATTTAGTCTGAAAAATTAAACACTTCAGACAGTTTCTCAATTGTTGTAATTAAAAACAGGAAACAGCAAGGTAAATAAAGCAATCATGGGATCAATAAAGCATTATTACTTTAATGACAGTCTCAGAAGCCCAGATCATAAAGTGCTACCTCATAAAGTGCAGGAAATCTGAGCAAGCACAAAGTGGTCTCTGATAGAGCTTTTGAATGTGAACAAAAGTTATGTGTCTTGCTAAAATTGAGCTCTTTGTCTCTGGAAATAATAAAACAGTTTTCTGAGGAATTGTCATAAATAAAATCACAGGATCATAGACTTTATGTGGGAAGGAACCTTAGTGATCATCAAGTTCCAAGCCCACTGCCACAGGCAGGGCACCTTCCACTAGACCAGGTTTCTAGTAGTTGCAAAAGATGCTGCTGAAAGGTGAGAAGGATGGAAAATGATACGGGAATCATAACTGAAAGAGAAGACAGGGGACAAAACCTGATATTAGTGTAGAGAGAGTTCTCCAGTGACAGAAAGTATCAAATATGAAAGTGTTCTAAATAAGTTGCATGGAGTAAATGCTGGTGAGGGGAAATAGAAAGCTGAAGCCACCTTCAGTCATATTATGCTCTCCTTGAAAAACAAGGACTCTACCAGATGAAGAGAAGCTCCTTTTGTGTTGAATGTAACAAAAATCTTAGTGAAATGATTACAGGCTGTGACAGAGAACAAGACAAAGACACTGAACACACCACGCTACCCAGGGCAGCATTATGGCTGAGGACTCTGTCCTCTCAGAGTGTTCTCTTTTGTGGATGTTTTGGATAACATCTACACTCACAGTTTCTCTCCAGTCACTACCTCTTTATGCTTTACTCTTCCTATTTCTATGACTTTACCAGGGAAACTGAAAGTAGTTTTTTCAGAATTTGCCTGTTAAAGAATATGATGAATCATATGAAGAGTTTTGTAATTCTCAAGATAGGTTTGTAGTTTTCTGTCATGCATTAATGTTCTGGTACACACTTCTTTGTTGGGTCATCTCTTGGGCATAACTTTTTAGAATGTTTAGGTCTTAAAATTGATTATTATAAGAGCTACATATTTGGCAATATTTACATGTTGTGACTTGAAACTCATTGCCAAAGTGTTTGCCTTGTGAGGCTCAATAATTTTTCTGTGTATTGTGGAAGCCCCTTGGCAACTTGGAGTTTATAGGAACTGTGCAGCATTTCTCTGGGATGTGCGTTCGGTCTCTGTACAGGTGTTAGATGGTGAGTTGTACTAGATGATCCTTGTGGGTCCCTTCCAACTCATAGTATTCTGTGATTCTGTGATTCTGTGGAGCAGGTGGATGCTGGAGGAAGGCTGCAGATCATTGGAGCCCGTGGAGAGGAGAGTCCATGCTGGAGTAGAACTCTACCTGGTAGGATGTGTGTACTTTGGGATGAGACCCACACTGGAGCAGCCAGTGCTCAAGGACTGCATCCTGTGGTGTGATCCACAGGCAGCAGAGTATGGAAGAGCTGTTGCCCCTGGGATTGGACTCACGCTGGAGATGGTCATGACAGATTTTCTCCTGTGGGAGGCACCCCATGGAATACAAGGAAATGGCCTCCTTCCTTGAGCAGTGGCAGAGAAACACCAAGTGCCTGGTTTTCCCATAATCCTGTTCCCCCCTGCCTCCTGGGGGAAAGGGTGAATGTGGTATCTGTTGTAAGAGATGGAGGGGTGGGAGGGAAAGTTGCCTTTATGATGATACTTCTCATGTTAAGCTCTGATCTTGTTAGAAATAAATCCTTTACATCCCCACTTTAGAGTTTGTTTTGCCTGTGACAATAAAAGATTTCTAATAGTCCTCATTCCTGCTGTAGCAAACCCCTTCAATTTTTTTTTTTTTTCTTTTCCTCTCTCTCCTGTTTGTATGGGGTAGGGGAATGAAGTGAGAGAGTGGCTGTGAGTGAATCTCTGGCATCCAAAGAGTGTCAAACCACCACACCATATTAAACCAAAACTTTGACAGTGTAAATTCCAGATGAAGAGTCCCAGGAAAAAAGTTTTCTTGGGGTCAGTTGAATTACTCACAAATACATATAAATAGCTTGTGAAAACATATTGTTCATAGGGAGTCTTCAGAAAGTTGTAACTCCAACACTGGTTGTAATGTAGTACAGCAAAAGGAAGCCAAATCTTGTTGCAGAATATTAATTTAAAAATTAATTTATTCAAGCTTATATAAAATATTTGAGGTTTGTTCTTTATTTGCTTTTTTCCAAAAGAAAAGATGGATTAAAACCTGCAAATAATAGAGTGTCATCATAAAATGAACATAACATCAACTAAGTATAATGAGTAGAGTTGAAATTAGAAAACAATCCTGAATGAATTTCTTCTGTTTTACTAGCTTCCAAAGTGCTAGCTGCGAAGACATGATTGTGACAGTACCAGTAAGTATAGTAAGAGTAAGTACAGTAAAAAAATTTTTGAGACATACTTTTTAAGTCAAATGTACCTTAGTTTAGAGATTTATCCAGAATGAGAATAGAAATGACAGTTTTCAGCATTATTGTCTATCTAGGCTTCTACATATATTAGGTGACCTTAGAGTCATACAAGATAATGCAAAGTGTTTTTAACTGTGACTTTGACATCTTTGGCAAAATATTCTCCCTAGAGGTTTACTATATTAAGTGTTTCTTCCATGGTCATCAGCATAATTTTTACTTTCCTCTCAGACATCTAAAAATAGTTGCAGAGAAAAAAAAAGCATAAAGCTTCTGAAAATTAATTCCATGAAAGCCAAATATTGTGCACTGAATAAAACAGTTGTGCTGCCATTAGGGAGGTAATTAACTATCTCTCTCATGTTTCTTCCTGTTTCTCCAGCTCTTCAGCTTTTTGTGAAGATAAGAAAAGACAAGGAACCTTTCACAACAGGTAGCAGTAAAGATGTACTTCTTTGGGCATTATTTTTAAATTGGTGTATCCCTATAGTGCCATAAGTTTTTTATTTTTCTTAAATTTTGCATGCAGCTTGTTTTCTTGTTCTGCACATCTACCTCAAAGTGAGAGAAGCCGAGGTAGATTTTTGTGTGAAGTGACAATTCTCTTCCCTTCGCAATCATACGGAGCTGCATGACTTCAGCAGATGTTGAACAGGGACCTGCTGAATGGATCAGATTTAAGTCACATATTCCCAAGCATGGGCAGTCTGCCATACTACTCTATGGGTATTTTCCTTGTTAACCACAAAGCAGAAACTGCACCTTTACTCTGTGTTTGTCTAGAGATAGAAGGTTTTGCACATGAACCATAGCAGACTACAAATTTAAAGTCTTATAATTTTAATTGAATGTTTTCAGGGGTTTATTACTTATTTTTTTTACATGAAAGGAAAAAAGTCTTTGTTTAATTTCCTATGTTACTGCACTATATTTTTGTTCTGACAAACAACTTTGTTCAGTTGTATCAGTAATATTATGTTCTGCTATGTCAATAGAGTAATGAAACATGACTGAAGTAACCAGACACACCAATGAAATAGGTAAAAAAATATAACAAATTGGAGTATTATGAACAAGAGGATGAAAAAAGCTCTATATTTTTGTAACTATAATTTCTAACTTGAGCATCAGCTAGAATAAATTTAAAAAATTTCTTCACTCAAAAAATATGTTATATACTAGAATCCTGAGAATTTTCCATGCTTGACCTGGACTTGTAATGGCTATGACTATGCTACACTATGCTAAAGGCACTTTCTAATTTGATATTTTTGTTTTCAGAATTTATTGTACAGTACATATACTAAACAATACAATATCACTCTGAATAAGACATACACATATGGACATGTGCAAATGTATGTAAGCATACATACACAAATATACACACATAAAAAGCCTGCAAGGTCATCTGTATCTCCAAGAACAAGCCATAATGGACATGTGCAAATGTATGTAAGCATACATACACAAATATACACACATAAAAAGCCTGCAAGGTCATCTGTATCTCCAGGGACAAGCCTTATGGCTTACACAGTGAATTCAACAGACACTACTATTGACATTCCAGTCATATTGATGAAGTGTATTTTCATACATGTAGCTTATTTTGCATCTGAAGAGTCACTGTATTTTACCAACAGCAATATAATTTTTTTTTCAGTTTTTCTTAGACATACTTCAGTAATTTTCCATATGAGGAAGCATTCCTAAACCTAATTAAAACTTCTATGCTCAAAATTATGGTTTGCCTAGAAAATGATACATAAAGATGGAAGTTAAGGTGAATACCATAGTTTAACCAGTCTTGACTGTATAAATCATATATCTATAACATTAAAAAACCCCAAAAGTACTCTGTCCTCGAACTGAGATACCCCAAATCTTTGTGACATTGTTAGCTGATACTTAATTTTAATCTTAATGTTAGGAAGCGGTTTTTCACAGAGAGAGTGATTGCGTATTGGAATGGGCTGCCCAGGGAGGTGGTGGAGTCGCCGTCCCTGGAGGTGTTTAAGAGAAGACTGGACGAGGAGCTTAGTGACATGGTCTAGCTGGGGGGTGTAAGGCTGGATGATCCTGGGCCCCTTCCGGCTCGGAGTGGCCTGCTAGACTGTGAGGGATCTAGGTTAGTGTTACCGCTCTGGGATGTGTTCTCGGTCTCTGTATGGGTGTTAGATGGTGAGTTGGACTAGATGATCCTTGTGGGTCCCTTCCAACTCATAATATTCTGTGATTCTGTGATTCTGTGATTAATACCTCAGACTTACCATTTTTCTTCCTTTTCTTCAGCACAAACTAAAGTCACAAGGTGCTTATTTATGCTTAGAATATGAATACAATATGAACAGCTGCTTTCCCGTATATCCCATACAATAAATTTTCATATGAAAGAAAAGTTATTGCACTTGGTTGATTATATTAACTAACCTAACCTAGAGAGTGATGAATTCTGAGTCCCTGAACCTTGAGCACTTAAAGAAAACACTTTAACATCTCACGAAACCAGTGCAAGAGAGTTGGTAGTAAGTCCTATTTGTTGGAAGGATGTTGAATAGTACTGAGTAGATCTGTACTTGACATAGCAGGGACAAATCAGAGACCAGATGATTAACTTATCTGAATATGTTCCATGATTTCAAATAAAACAATAGGTTTTACGGCATGTATTTTTTTTCATCTTGAAGCAGCGCCACAACTACATGTGGGGTATGGCAATATCCAGGTTTCGAAAATAAAGGAATCTCAGTCATTTTCAAGGGTGAATATTGAGACTGATGTTGTTTAACGTCTTTTTTTCTGGCCTGTACAATGAGATGAAGTGCACCTTCAAAAACTATGCAGATGGTATCAAACTATGGAAATCTGGCAGAAACTTTGTAAAGTTGAACAAAATTGAATGCAACATCCTGCAAAGGTTGGGCAAATGCTGACTACCAAGCAGTTTAAGAGAGGAGTTGACATGTCCCAGTGGACAAATGAAACCTTATTCAGGACTGCGTTCTTTCAGAAATTAAGAGTAACTGTATACTGGTCTGTGTGAGAAAGAATCTAGCCAGCAGGTCAATCATTCTTCTTTGGCACTAAGGATGCAATATCCAAACTATATGTCCAGATTTGAACTCCCTAGTACTCAAGAGACTTTAGCATAAAGGAATTAGTCAGTACAAGGCCACCAGGCTATTTAGCAGTCTGGCACACAAGATATTGAAGAAATAGGAGGAAAGACTAAGGGAATTAGTTTTGTCAGTAATGGAAAAGAGGAATTCAAAGGGAGCTGATTTCAAACACTCTGTAGGAAAGCGCAGAAAATGTAGAGCCAGATTCTCCTTGGAGGTGCAGAGTGAAGATATCAGAGTCTAAGAACACGAGCTGCAACAAGGGAAAATGTGAAGGGAATTTGCAAAAGAAAAAGACCTCATAATGTGAGTAGATGAAAACTGCAACAAATTGCATAGAGAGGTCGGAGATATCAAATGTTTGACTACAATCTAAAATTGAAACTAAATTTAGATTGGAGGTTTACCATGCTCTGAGTGAGAGGCTGGATCAGATTACTTTCAGATAATCAAGATGACCTTTAGAAATCTCTTGCAAGCTAACATAAACACAGTATATGATTTCCAGAAGTTGTAATAGCAGAAAATTCCATCATAGGATTTTCCCTTGTCTTAGATAATCTGTTAAAAAAAAAATCTTGATTTTTAACGCAAACAATCTTTTTGCTGTTGCAGGGATCTAAAGCACTGAACTCATGATAAAGTTCTCTCTGTATCTCTAATGATTTACATGAAGAGAACTAAAGAAGCGAGGGAATTGAGTCCACCATCAGCAAGTTTGCAGATGATACCAAGCTGGGGGCAAATGTTGAACTGCTGGAGGGCAGAAGGGCCTTTCAGAGGGACCTTGACAAACTAGAGGAATGGGCATACTCTAACAGTATGAGATTTAACAAGACTAAGTGCTGGGTTCTGCACTTTGGACATAACAACCCCATGCATTGCTATGGACTGGGGAACGAGTGGCTGGAGAGTGGTAAAATGGAGAGGGATTTTGGAGTAATGATCAACAGAAAGCTTAATATGAGCCAGCAGTGTGCCCAGGTGGCTAAGAAGGCCAATGGCATCCTGGGTTTTATCAGGAACAGTGTGGTCAGTCGGACTAGGGAAGTTATCCTTCCCCTGTACTCGGCGCTAGTCAGGCCACATCTTGAGTACTGTGTCCAGTTCTGGGCTCCCCAGTTTAAGAAAGATGTTGAGCTGCTTGAGAGGGTCCAGAGAAGGGTGACAAGGATGGTGAAGGGACTGGAGGGCAGGCCCTATGGGGAGTGGCTACGGGAAATGGAGTTGTTCAGTCTGGGGAAGAGGAGGCTCAGAGGCGACCTGATTGCTGTTTACAACTACCTGAGGGGAGGTTGCAGCCAGGTGGGTGTGAATCTCTTCTCTCCAGCTGACGACACCAGAACAAGTGGACATGGCCTTAAGCTGCGCCAGGGGAGGTTTAGACTGAATGCTAGGAAGAAGTTTTTCACAGAGAGAGTGATTGGAATTGACTGCCCAGGGAGGTGGTGGAGTTGCCGTCCCTGGAGGTGTTTAAGAGAACACTCCATGAGGAGGTTAGTGACATGGCCTAGTTGGTGGGAGGCTTGGATGGATGGAGCGTGGTGCCCATGGTTCCACACATGTGGGCCTGATCCCTCGGTGGGCGTCCACTTGGGAGTTGGACTAGATGATCCTGTGGGTCCCTTCCAACTAAGAATAACCTGTGAACCCCTCTGTCCTCGCCTTCCTATGCTGATCTGTCTTTTAGGATATTCTACTGTCAGTTAAAACTCTGGCTACAATTATCATCTAAAATGAGCAGGAAACATTATTAAAGCAGCTTGTCCTAGAAATGTCTTTATTTTATTCTCTTCTTTGTATTTTCATAACAGGATAAAAGAATGAAGAGAGATCTCATTATCTCATTCCTATTTTGAAAAATAATTTTTCAGGCATCCTTTACTAAACCCATGTGCATTGAAAAAACCTTCTCCATGTCATTTATCTAGTCTTTGAATATTCGTGTGTCAGTGAAAAAAATCTGTGGAAGTGAAAAATGCAACATAGGAGTACCTCATGTGGATTTTATCAGATGAGGAGAAAAGCCAAGGATTATACTTCTTTAAGTGAATTTAAGTTGTAAATAATTTTTTTGCCTTTTCATTATTTTTTAGTCTAGAAACAGTTTGGTGCATTGAACTCAGAGAATGAAAGTAGAGTAAAGCTTGGAAGACGAATGTTAAATCTAGAATACGTATTCAGCATTATTAAATAATTACTGGGTTGTTTTGTGGGCTTATTTTGTGTTTTGTTGTTGCTGATCATTGGTTGGTTATTTTTTGATTCTTGTTTGATTGGTTTGGTAGGAGGGTTGGTTTGTTTGTTTATTTGGTTTGGGGTTTGGATTTGGTTTTGGATTTTTTTTTTTACAATAATAGAATGATTTAGGTTGTAAAGGACCTTTAAGACCACCTCATTCTAACCCCCTGCCACAGGCAGGGTGGTATTCCAGCAATGTCACATCCAACCTCTCCTTGAGCTCTTCCAGGGATGGGGTATCTGCAACTTCTCTGGGCAACATGTTACAGTGCCTCACCACTCTCACAGAAAGAATTTCTTCCTAATCACAGAATCACAGAATCACAGAATCAGTAAGGTTGGAAAAGACCATAGAGATCATCAAGTCCAACCTATCATCTATCACCCGTTACCTAATCTAATCTAGTCAAACCTGTTACCTAACCTGACCTGTTGCCATCCTACTACCAACACCTCATCCTACCCTAATATCTAGGTCATGTCACCAAGAACTTCATCCAACCTTTTCTTAAACACCTCCAGGGACGGCGACTCCACCACCTCCTTGGGCAGCCCATTCCAGTGAGAGATCACCCTCTCTGTGAAAAAGTTCCGCCTAATGTCAAGTCTAAATCTCCCCTGACGCAGTTTAAGACTGTGTCCTCTTGTTCTATCACTGGTAGCCAGAGAGAAGAGACTGACACCCAGCTGACTACAACTTCCCTTCAGCTTAAAGAGATCCTTACAGCTCCCCATCAAAAGTCCTTCTCTAGCTTTCTTGTAGCTCCTTCAGGTACTGGAAGGTGTTATAAGGTCTATAAGGAGCCATTGACCATCATCATGTGAATGTGTCCACTCAATCACTTTCTAATCTATATAACAGTCCACCCATCAAATCCATCTCCCTCCAATATAAACTGAATGATGTTATGGGAGACCATGTCAAAAACCTTACATAAATATACGTGACATCTGTAGCCCTTGCCTTGTCTGCTACTGTAGTCATTCCATCATAGAAGGCCATTAGATTGATCAGGCAGGACTTGTCCTTGGTGAAACTCTGCTTGTTATCTCAAATCGCCTCCCTGTTCTCCACGGACCTTAGCGCAGTTCCTAGGATCATCTTCCATGATCCTCCCAGGCACAGAAGTGAGGCTTCATCAGACTGCCATGATTAGGACTATAATGGTTTTAGTTTAGTCTTGTTTGTTTCTATGTTTCTTCTCAGGATTTACATCTTCTACCTGCTGAAATTTTCTAAATGCATTATATGTAGTAGATTGCATCCTTTAAACCGTACCATTTGCAAAGTTTCATGCAGGATCTAAGGAAGGTACAGACACATATTAAGGGCTTATCCTTAAGAAGATAATAAAGAACAGACCAGTACCCTGATTTTTGAGTAAAAGAGGAGTGTATTCTGTGAACTTAAGTGGCACGACAGGACTGAAGTGAGAGCACAGTGTCATGACCTTTGATGCTATGACTGAACACTGTTGGTCATAGGCCGTTTTTATGAACCACAGTCAGTACAGAGATTGACCAGCTGCGAGTTCCTTTTTAATCATGGTGTTCTTGATGCCCTGTGATCTGTCTGTATGGTTTCATGGACCATTAGGAACACATAGATTGACCACAGTCTGGGAATCAATGTTATATTTTCTGTTTCTCCTGCTAGGATTTTCTGTCTTCCTACTTGGACAAATTGTCATTTTCTGCAACTGGAAAAAAACAACAGGATGAAAATTGCCTTTCCTATCTATTAACCCAAAAAGTGGAAGAATATAATTTACTCTCATAACTCATACAACTTTTGAAAGCCTTTCCAGACTTTAAGAAGGGCTATACAGTAAAGTTCCTTCCTCCTGTAAAATTCCCACATTGATAATTACTGTTTGCCTACTCAAATTTTGAATTCACTTTCAAATGTATGTTGAGCTGAGTATGTATTTTATTTCAAGTGTTGGTATTCCATCAAAATGTTATTGAAAGAACTACATCCTTCACTTTCTTCCTTATGTTATCTGCACAATGTTGTTGTGCCCTGATGAGCAATGTATAGTATTGTGCAGAATGGAGTGTAGCTTACACTCTACTGAACAGGGTCTGTGTTTCACTCTTGAAATGTAAATCTGTAATCAGTGAAAACAAGAAGTTCTGTAACAAGAAAGCATCTAAAAATAGCAAATTATTTTACAGGGACAGAAACATACCATTTAAATTGGATATACAGTTATACTCCGTCCATCGCAAGGAACGGGACATGCCAAGGGCGTCACAAAAGGCTAAACTCGCAAAGAAGTGCAGGTCATTAATATTCATGAAGGCCACGCCCATTGCTCCAACCCCCGGAACTCTGGAGCAGTGCAGACAATTTTCTGCTTCTCCCCTCAGGCTCTGTGACTGGGGGGAGCAAAGGGAACCGTTTCTGAGTGGCTGCTGTGACCGTGTGTGCTCATAGCCCAAACCTCACGCCGCTGCTCCCTTCCCCCAGCCCCCTGGCCCGGCCCCGGTGCTCACGCTGGCCCCAGGGGTCCCACACCAGCCTGCGCATGCTCTCCCTGCCTCCACAGCAGGGAAGGGGTGTCCCTGAGTTCTGGTCAGCATTCTTGGAGCCTGGAAAAACCTTAACTTTGCAACATTGCGACACCCCGTGAGCTTATGGTGGGGCGGGGACTTCGGTATTGAAGTTTCTTTCCCTTTAACATCCACCAGTCCCGGTAGAGGCAGCACTGCCCAGGCTTTGACTGGGCTTTGAGTAACAAGGAATGGCATGTCTTGTGGTGGTGCTGCGCTGGGTCTCAGCGGAGCACACAGGATTGGGTCAGGTACCGGCTCAGGGTGTCGCACGTCTCTAAACGCCACTGCGAGCTGCAGTAAACTGCACGCTCCAGCCCTGCTGCGCCATGCGCCCNTCCACTGTACTTAAAAAGCGTAAGAGTACTGGGTTCAGAATGGCATAAGAGAAATATGTACAGTGGTTTTGTCACTGAAATTTCATTAAAGATTTTTCTTGTAACTCATATGGAAGTTCTTATGACATAAATGTTGGAGCAGATGGAAAGTCTACAGATACTTTATTACTAGGTTCTTCATCTTTATAGGTATTGGAAATTCAAAAATATGCCTTTAAAAATAATTCTTAGTACTACTTTATTTTTTTGCAATTCTTAGTGTGAGAGAACAAAGATGTTGCACATTATATGACCCAGAATATATGTATGAAAAGAAAAACTACAAAATTAATATCAATCAATGTTTTAATTTTATACAAAATGCAGATTCTGATCTGCATAGATTTTTCTTAATATTTCCTGATGGACACATAATTGCATCAAACCCAACCAACCAAAAGCAAAACAAAACAACCCCCCCCCAGAATCAAAGCTCAAACAAAATCCACAATAGGCAATATCCACTCTAATATTTAAGAATTTTTGAGGTGTGTACAGAGATCCCTTTTTGAGCCTTTACATCAACATCTTAGTAAGCCACAGAGAGAACCAAAAGCTTACATATTTCTAAGATGCTGTTATTTCTAATAATGTATCCTACATTTCATTCTGTTGTTTTGTGGTGGACACTAATGCAGTCATCTGTCAAGTGGATGCGTCAAATACCATGTTCCAGAAATAAAGTCCAGAAATTTCAACACTGAGTAACAACAGGAAGAATACATCATCCAGTGACCTTCCTTTGAGGCTCTGATTGTATGATGGGAAAGCTCAGTTGCCTGACCTACTAAACCGTTACTGATTGGGAGTTCATCAGTTAGGAAAATGTAACTCACGTGTTCCTGCTTATCTCTCTTACAGATAGTGCAAATTACTGTGAAACTTGTGGGTTGGGCTAGGTCAAGTGCACGTGTGAAAGCGAGCAAGAGTACCTGAAAATACATTGCAATTCTCCTCCACAGAGGTGGAGATGTGACAGCAAACCTGGCTGTACTCTTGATGTGATTCTTTTTTCTTTAATGAAACAAGATTTCAAAAATTTGACACCTGAAAATTTCATTAGGTCTGCTATTTGGGTTTTTTTGGTATTTGTCTGCTATTTGGTTTTTATTTTTCTTTCTGGATGATAACACATAAGCAAACAGGTTTTCTGTATGTGTTTTTGTGCCAGAGGATATACTTTTGTCTTGGAGGTTTATTAAAAGAACAGTACTGGATACATTACCTTTTTAGGTAAGGACTTGAAATATAGTATCTATGGTTTTGTACACTCTCTTACTTCACTGACCAAGTGTTCTTAACACACTTGAAAGCTTTTGTCTACAATTTTCCATACTGATTTTGTGGGACATATTAATATATACATATATATATATATTAATATCCAGTACAATTTTTTAAATCTCTTTTAAACGAGATGTGCAAACTGTACCATTGTCTTGGCAATCTTGCTTTATTTTTTTCATAAAACTACAAAATAAGTAATTCAAGTAGAAAATATAACTCTGTCCCTTTGTGTCTGATGAAGAACCAAAAGCTAATTAAGGTGAACACTTAAAGTATAAAGCTTGCTTTCAAGACTAGTATTAATTATTTTTATTGATAGAGAAATTTGTTCTAAATAATTTTGGAAATAATTTGTCTCTGTTTTCCACTTTTGTTTTCTCATGCAATAGGTAATATAGAGAATGGTTTAACACATTCTTCTTCCCTTCCACCATACCCCATATGTCATTGAGATTTTCACAGAATTCACAGAATATTATGAGTTGGAAGGGACCCACAAGGATCATCTAGTCCAACTCACCACCTAACACCCGTACAGCGACCGAACGCACATCCTGGAGGTAAACACAAACCTAGTTCCCTCACAGTCTAACAGGCCACTCCGAGCTGGAAGGGAACCACAGGACCATTCAGCCCTACACCCCCCAGCTAGACCATGTCACTAAGCTCCTCATCGAGTCTTCTCTTAAACACCTCCAGGGACGGCGACTCCACCACTTCTCTGGGCAGTCCATTCCGATGTGCAATCACTCTCTCTGTGAAAAACCGCTTCCTAACATTAAGTTCAAACCTCCCCTGGCGTAGCTTGAGGCCGTGCCCTCTCGTTCTGGTGTTGTCAGCCTGAAAGAAGAGGACCGCACCCACCTGGCGGCAACCTCCCCGCAGGTAGTTGTAAACAGCAATGAGGTCACCTCTGAGCCTCCTCTTCCCCAGGCTGAA
>WEKX01011773.1:17882-39445 GCA_013390025.1 Pitta sordida
TAGTTTGTTTTACTGTTAAAAACAGAGGCAAAGTACGTATTAAGTATTTCTGCATTTTCCTCATCTTTGGTTACTATATTACCCTCTGCATCCAATAAGGAGAGGAGGTTGTTGCAGCCTCTGTTTTTGCTGTTGATGTACTTGTAGAAACATTTGTCGTTGTCCTTAACAGAAACAGTTTTTTCCTCTCTGGTTTTTCTCCTGCACAGCTTAACAACTTCTTTAAACAGACCCTGACTCACCTCCCCTTTTTTCCAGAGGCTGTACATCCTCTTTTTCTCCCCCAGTTCTTTCAGGAGCTCTTTGCTCATCCAGACCAGCCTTCTGCCCCTCCGACTCATTTTTCAGCACATTGGATTTTATGCATAAGATAATGGAAAAACAAGTAGTCAGGCTTTGGTGTTGATGAATGATGGTGATTTAAAACCTTGTTCCAGCTCTTTTCACATTTTAATGCAACATTTCTCCACATAAGTAAAGACTTTGAGATTAGGAAGGAGACAGACGCTCTCACAGTCTTCATTGCTCTTAAAACATAATTCACCCTTTCTGAAAAAGTAAACATTACCAGTCAACTTAATTAACAGTAGAAAAGTAAGTTCATTTAACTTATTATTTGGGGAAAATTAGAAATTATAGATGATCAGAAAGGGGTGCCTGATACTTAAGGGGACGTCATTAATGTTAGAATTTGTCTTGCTTGGGAGTGTTTCTGTTTAACACTCTTTGTGAACAATGTGTGTGACATTATCTGATGATCTTCTACATCTAGCAGAAAAATATAGATACCTAAATTCACATAATAGTCATAAGAAGAAAAGGGAAATGGTAAAAATTAACCAGAGCAAGACAGATGTAAATTCATTTTATTTAAAATTATTTGCTCTCTGTTTCATGATGTTGACAAGTATTTGCCTTCTATGATCTTCATGCTTCATGAACAGGGATATCTAACAGTGAAATAATATGAATGAGATGAGCTGTGATGGCCTATATAAGAAAGTACACAAGTTCAATTATCTCCACATGTCACAGTGTGTCAAATCCAGCAGACATAACCCCTGTTTGACATTAAATACATTGCAAGGATGCTGAAAACAGAGAACCTGCTCTTGTGGACATACTCCTACTTTTATAAGTGGACAGTGAGTTTTAAGCCTCTGGTACCATGCTGAGAGTCTACATAGATTCTAACTTCTTCAATGCTCAAATGGACAACTTGATCTAAATCAAAACCTCTGTAGGTAGTTCCAAAGATTATTTGTCTCTTCTTTTATTTTTCCCACCCTAAATTACATCAACATATATTATTTTGTCCCCACCTCTCATGCCGGAGTGTCCCCACCTCTCATGCCGGAGACCAGGGGTTTAATTCCCACAAGGGATGCAGTGGTGCTGTTTAAGAGTTGCACTCGATGATCCTTGTGGGTCCCTTCCAACTCAGAATATTCTGTGATTCTGTGATAAAATGTTTAGATGATTAAGTTCTTTTCAGTAATAGATAGATGTTGGTAACAACTTGATTCATTCAGATAGTGGCACAAGAAAACTATTTTCTCACTAGAATAAAAAAAAACAGGTGGGAATTTTAGATGCCTGACTCATTTACTTGAATTAAGAGTCAGTTACCTCTTACAATCAATGCTGAGTAATGGACACATCTGATGTGATGAAATCACTTTTTGGAACTGACTCTATCTCCCTTATCTACACAGGTCGATACTCAAAACTGGGTGACTTAAGTTAAAGGTGAGAAAAAAAACCCCAACAGTTATAACTTTGTATTCATTGTAAACAATACAAGAAGCATAGATATTGATCTTCGGTTACTTAAAATTCCCTGTTGAGCCCATCATCTTCTCCTGCTTTCCTTTTCACTGTCCTCAGATTAAATGTACACAGTTAATCAAAAGAATGGCTTATTCAGCCTAAGGGTTTTCAAGGCTTTCATACAAAATATTTATTTCTCTTATTTATTCATGGAATGTTTCTTGGGTGTGTCTAGTCTGCTATAAAATCTGTTGCAATTTTTATTCGTTCCATGTTTTTCTTAGTTTCATGTTGTTTTCCTTCTTGCAGCATCCTTCCTTTCTTCTCCCTGGGCATCTTCCCATCCACTCCTACAGGGTTACCATAGAGATACATAATCACAAATCTCAGTGAAGAAACTTAGGCTAAAAAAATAAATTGTAATATCAGGAAGGAGAACTACCTTGCAGAAGTCACAAAACAAATTGTACATTTGGATAATTATTAATTATGTGCTATTTTTACAGAATTTTGGCATATCTGTAGAGATTGTTTTTAACGTTTTGCCTTCAGTTTATACTCCACTATTTGCATTAATAACATATAATACAACCTATAAATACACTGACTTGAGGCGTATCGGTACAGCAACACCCTTATCTTCTGCTAACAGTATTCATTTTAAACAGTTAATCAAACTTGACACTAACTTAAGCTAAATATACTATGCATTGTAGATATACATATATATTTATAACTGTGACAAACATTTCATTGCTTATGTGTTGGTAATTGTGAACAGGCAAAGAAGAAGAGTTCCCTTTTTATAAGAGGACATCTAGAATTAACTGACTGTCTTTTGTCAAGCCGCCCCATCATATATTTTTTAAAAATCTTGTTTACTACCAGATGTGAGAACATTATGAACATCATTAGATATATAACTAGTTTACTATTAATTGGAAAATTACTTATAAATCTGACCTAATTCTTCATAGGGTGTGTAGTGAACCAACCTTAGTTTATGTAATGCTTATCTGATGCACAACAATACTACAATAATGCTTTGAAGTCTGTTTTCATCCCTACGGTTATTGATTGTTCAGTCTGAGAGTTCCCTCTTCACTTGTTATGATGTCTCATAAGTCACCGATTGTTTTACTTCTAGAGTAGCTGTTTGAAACTATTATCATAATAGAATGATTTATATGACTATAAATAGAACTGAATAAAATACCAAATACAATAGCCATGATTTATATTTTATATAGATATATAACAAGTTCGAATACTTCAATTAAACATGGAAAAACTTATAAAGACATATTTTTATAAGTCATCTGATAATTTTGTATGCTTTACTTCTATGCTTAATGTGCCTCAAAATTGCAGGACTCAGAAGTCAAAGTGCTTTTCAATTACATGTTGTATAAGAGGTACTTCTTATATTTATTTTTTTAGCCATGAAAAATGTATCAGGATGAAAAACCTGATCTGATTATTCATGTATATTGATGCTTCATGTGTAACTCTTAATACTAGACTTTTCATGAACACCCTAAATGTACCCTTTACTTTCAAGGTTTAAAATAAAGGTCCTAATGTTTCTGAATCTGATCTACCAAAAAAAACCTTCCCCACCAAAAAAAATCCCAAGCAAACAAACAAAAAAACCCCCACAACCTACAAACAAAATAACAAAACCCACAGAAACACAAACAAACAAAACAAAACAAAACCACAAAATACTAGAGTTCAGGAGTCTTGACCCTTCACGAACTAGTCAAGGTGTACCAGCTTGTGTCTACTGGACACAAAGTGCAACAGACATCTGATGGCTCAGAGTATTTATGATTGTTTTTCAAAATTATATGATTTACTCAAAAAATCACAGAGAGCAGAAGAGGAAGCGAGTCCACCAGTTCACTGAGACAAACCCTGTGTAGCTCTCTCTGTATCACATGCAGGATCAAAGACTCCCAAATGATGTTTACCTAAGCTGTTTCTTACAGAGGCTTAAGATAAATTTTCTGCCAATATCTTTCACAAATTATTCCAAAGCTCAGCTGTACTTAATGCTAAGAAGTCTCATTTTAATGGTTAAACTAAGGGCTCAGGTAGATTTGCCTTGGCAGACAAAATCAGATAGATGAAGCTGTTAAAACACTAAAGTGTTTGTCTCTTCCCCTGTCCATTAATGCAAGGATGCCTGATACCACAAATGATCACCCCTTGACTTATCACAGCATTCAGTCCAGTATATTAAGCTAAATGAAACTTAGATGTCTGATTTTAATCTTCTGCCATAAGCCTGTCAGAGTCCTAAATATCTTCAGCTGCATTATAAGCCTATTGCTTTTTGCCCTATCTTCAGAGAGCATAGGGAGCAATTTATTTATTTCTCTTATGCTACTTCTTCTGATGTATTTAAAGGCTAAGAAGGATACAGAGTTTTAAACTGTAGATTTGCCTGACTCTACACAAGGAGCTGTGTGTCAATAGTTAGGAAAAAGCTGGGAAGAAGAACATATGGAATTAAGTCAAGTCATAGGGCCAGGAAGCCCTCCAGGGAAATTGGTTGTTGAGTATTCTGTCTGTGACAAAAGGGAAGTTTCATGTGTCATATTCTTTGTGGAGTACACAGGTTCACAAGTTATTCTGAGTTGGAAGGGAGCCACAAGGATCATCTAGTCCAACTCCCAAGCAAGTGCTCACCCAGGTATCGAACCCACAACCCTGGAGCCATGGGCACCATGCTCCATCCATCAAAGCCTCCCATCGTCTAGACCATGTCACTGAGTTCCTCATCCAGTCTTTTCTTAAACACATCCAGGGATGGTGTAAGGCAGAAGGGTAGGTTTGTTTGGGTTTTTTTTGTTAAAATCTGAGTGTGGGTTAGACAATTTCAGCATAACTGGTGGGATTTTCCTCGCACAGTAATCATGAGACATTTTAATAGAATCATAGAATCTACATATGCTGAATTGGAAGGAACCCATCCAGAACATCAAGCCCAGCTCTTGGCTATGTGCCTGAGAGTGTCATCCAAACACTTCATGAAATCTGTCAGGCTTGGTGCTGTGACTACTTCCCTGGGGAGCCTGTTCCAGTGTTCAACTGCCCTCTGGGTGAAAAACCTTTTCTTTATATCCAGCCTAAACCTCCCCTGACTCAGCTTTATGCCATTCCCTCAAGTCATGACATGAGAGTGGAGATGTATAACCTGCCCCTCCACTTCTCCTCGTGAGGATTTGCAGACCACAATGAGATCTTCCTTCAGTCTGATCTGAATAAACCAAATGACCTCAGCCACTCCGCATAAGGCTTCTCCTCCTGATCCTTCACCATCCACAAAGCCCTCCTTTGGAAACTCTAGAAGCTTAATGCCTGTAGTGACAGATTGCGTGGTCTAAATTAGGGATATAGCACTCCTTGAATGAGTCATCCTGGTGCCAGACATTTGAGTGCTTTGTAGATTCAAAGATATCTTTACTGAATACTTATGTCTAACAAAGATACAAGAGTGGCTTGAATATTTACCTAGAAGTGTGCAGTGAGAGAATCTAGGAAGAGACAGTCCTGAGAATAAGGGATGAAGCAATGTTTGTTTAGCTATCATTCTTTAAAAATTAAACTACTGAGATAAAAAGAATCATGACAATGTATCAGATAGCTGAATTAGTAAAGGAAAATCAACAGGAATGTCCACATCATTGACTTGCTGCACAGCTTCTTACCAGTACTGCTTCAGTACAAACCAAGATCTGGGAGGATTTCTTTCACCATTTCACCATAAATTCTGTCACCTTGTAATATTAATTTGTCTATGTGGCCTTTGTTTAACTGTTAAGGAGAACACATTATTCACTCAGCTACGTCAGTTTTCTAAAGAATTAAAGAAAAATTTTTTTCAAGAGCATGCATGTTATTGAAAGGTGTTCACCTGAGGATATCAACCTGAGTGATAAGTGTTGTTTATATTTCACAGGAGGCCTGTGTGAGCAGAAGCAATGAGTGGGCGGTGTCTGAGGGTTTTTGAAATCAACAAAATAGATCCTATTTTTGTAACTGCACTGATATCAATCATAAATATATACCCTATTAAAAGAAGAAAGCCAGGACTTCAGAGATCAAAGCGACAATCCAATATGAATTACAGCTAAGACTCATTTATTCAGGGTTCACACAGATCATATATAGCACATTTCTGCCAATTCATGCTTACACAGCGGTTCGTACTTTGCAATTACAATCAAGACACCTGTTGTCTTCTACAAGAAGCAGTTATCAAAACACTCCTCTATTTCTGCTGCCCAGGGACAAGCTATGAGCCAAGCCTGGGCTTTGTGCAGTCTCTTAAAGGGCTAGCACCCTTTAGATTCTAACCATCTTTCTACACCCTATGTCTTTTTACTTATTGCTGTAAAGTAGGGATAGAATTAAACTTATGTATTTTACGTACTTATAGCTTTGTTCCCTATGCAACCAGACATGTAATATGGTTCTCAGTGATACAAAAGCTCATTATGAATATCTGGAAGACATTTTGGTCTTTTTTTCTCAAAATGTGTGCCAGTGCAGGGAATGCAAAAATTTAGAGCCTCAGTTACAAGGAGATGAATGGAAGATGTGGGAGTCCAGACTTCAGGAGACATGAAGTTTATAAACCCATCACAACCAACCGTCTGAGAAGTCAAGAACAAATAAGGTTATTGATATCAGAAGTTGTCTTACCATTGCTTTCTTAAACTAAGAAGGTGATGAGACGGCTTTCCCATCATCAACTCTGGTGCGAGGATAAGTGCTTAATCTGGAAGTTGAAATGGAAGAAAAATTCTGCAGTATTTGAGCAAACCACCATCCTCATACATCATAACTACATGCATTCTTCAAGCAGTGGGAAATGGACTAGATCAGGACAGCCCAATTCAATCACTGTGGACATGTTGTTAGGATTTCAAGTGAATTCTGAGGGTGCTGAGAAGGACCTGCCTCACCACAGGTGATGGAGCAGGAAGTGAAAATCTGCTGGAAAGGAACCTAGAAGCTGCTGAACATAATTACCTGTGTGGGAAGTAGGCAAAAGTTGGAGTTGTGAGAGGTGACTGAATCTCACAGGTGGGTAAGTGGGAGATATGTGAGAAAATGCCAAATTCTACAGATAATTAGAGGGGAGTATTGGGAACATTTGGAGAAGTGTAGCATTGTAAGGCAAACAGCACCCAGATAACCATAATATCTACCATATAATGTCAAGATTGCCTAGGTAACGGGATCAGAAATAACATATTTTTAAACGAAGCTAGTACTAACTGTGAAACGAAATTCTAGTTTCAGTTGTTTACTTGAAGGGAAACTGGGAGGACAAAGCTAAATATGAGAAAGTTGACAAGGAAGGCCAGGAAGGGGAAATGGACATTTAGGCATGAAAGTGCTGTGAGGGCAGTGTATGGGAATGCCTACTGTGAATCCTAGTCTATCTCACAATGTCTAGAAGCAGGATAAGAAACCAAATCCTCTAGTCTGATCCTGAAGAAAAGTTCACTCTATCTTGGCAGTCAGTGGTTTTGGGATGGGCGTGAGATAGGTCATCTACCCCTCCAGTAAGAGGGCATGTAGGTGGGTAAAGAGAACATCCCAGTATTGCTGTGTGTTCCAAGCTGCACAGCATCAACAGCCACCTTTCCATAATGGGAATGGGATTCTTTTCCTCGTATGACTTCAAAACTGTCACCCCTTTATTCGAGGCATCAGCATCACACAGACTTATCCATTGTAAGCATTTGTTATTAGAACTCAATTTGCTCTTTGGTCTACACATTTAATTAGCTTTTATAATGTCTTGGGATGTCAATGAGATGCTAAATGACAAGTTTTTCCACAGAGTTCTCTTAATGAAAGTTCTTTAGCTCATCCTAATGCTCTCTATTCCCAAACCACTGGTGTGGTACCAGATTGTCAGCTCTGCCACTGCTCTAACATGAAACAGATACTTACATTACTTGGATTGGTGCTTTCAGGAGTCTGCAAAAAAGCCTGTGAAAGGTTCTATTAAAATAAGTATCTTTAAAAGAAACAATCCAACCAAATCACTAAAAACCCACCTCAAAAAGACCAAAAATCCCCCCCAAACAGCAAAATACAAACCAAACAAACAAACCGAACCAAACAACAAACCAAACCCAACAACAACCAACCAACCAAACCAAGCCAAACCAAACAAAAAGAAAACAAACACCATCCCCCCTAAACTAAACCCAAATACCTTTAAAAATAAAGATAGAATGAAAAGGTTAAAGACACAGAAGGCCAATACATACGTAATTATTGCACTTGCGCTTTAGGGTGTACATGTAAGTTTATTCAGAAACACTAAATCATGAAACTTATCTTTCAGCAAAAGAGGGGGGGAAAGTAGCTATACAGCCCAGCTGTGTCTGAATTTGTCTCATTACAATTTTCTGTAAAGAAAGATGAAAGGTTAACACAGCAAAGAAAATTATGCGGTGATACGGAAATGAATATAATTAAACAATTATCCATACAAACACTGAAAGAGACCTTGCAGAAGTACTTCAGTTATAGTACAGTCCTTCTAGACCACCTTGCTGCTCACTCAGCTGGACACTCTATTGGTTGCTGTATTTGTCTCATACTACTCTGTATACACAAGTTCCTGTGCTTCTTTTGGTCTGGGAGTTTTTCTGTCGTATTCCCAGCACGTATGCTTTTGCTGTGTTGCCATTGAAATAGGATTGTGTGGACCAAGTGGTCTCACCCCACAGGCTGATACTTGTCTCATCCCTCTATCTTTTAAAAACATCATGCTTTGTGTGTACCTCAGGCTTGTGGGGATGAAAAGTGAATAAGTAGAGAGGGCTGTCAATGAGTTTTAGGTAGATTTTTCTGCTTCTTACTTCAGGTAATAAGACTTATAGATCTACATAAAATCTAGTGTATAAGCCAAGATATTTATTTCCCTGCCTCAGTGCACACAGCGTGTTGCAAAAACTGTAAATTGAAGCTTCTTAAAATGTGTTTTCTCCTGCAAGTAGTTTCTAGAGCTTAAGTTTCTGTCTTGCTCAGTTATATGTTTTTATTTTCTCATTTCCTCAGCAATGGTTGTACAGGAATCTGTGATATATAGAGTGCATTTCCCCTCCCACCAACACCCTTGTGTTTCCTGTAGGGGCCTATGTTTTTAAGTTTAGCAGCAACAATCCAGGTTCACAGGTTATTCCAAGTTGTGCCCTTCAGAGAATCTTTCACTCCCTTGCACTAGTCTTCTACAATAAAGCTTACAAATCAAAGAAATCAGACAATATCCAGCCTTCCCCTTTCAGTAAGTCACAACTGTTCCCTAAACCTGCCTATTCCAGATTTATTCAGTAGTTAATAAACTTTCTCAAATACCTTTTAAAAATGTAGTTTGATAGATGGCTTTTATTTTCTTCCTGGTATAAGAAACATGCAAAAGATATTAAAACTCTTTGTTCACAAGTCCAGACATTCAGACCAATGCAAGAGATAAAAAGAATATCATGCTCCAAGGAATCTGAGTTTTATCATCAGCCTATTAACATCAAGATATGGGAATCTAATCTTTAGAAAAGCCACGTGTAGTAGTTTTGGGGTTTTTTTAATTTAATTATAAATTTCATTTGCATCTTTTATAACACCAGAATGAATAAAATATTGTTTCCTTGTGTCTAAACCAACAAGCTTCTATTCTGACTGATAAAGTTCAGTTCCAGGGATAAGGAAACTATTTGATCTCTACAGTACCAATTATCAGCTGCTAACAAGGGCATCTGTAAAAAAAAAAAAAAAAGATAAATCCTTATCGTGTTTGGTTTGTTGGGTTTTTTTGACTGCTCCTATTCACACCTGCCCACCAGAATTCTTTTTTTTTCCCCCTAAGTCATCTTCTTCATTATGTCTCAAGGAGAAGAATTGATAATGCTGCATGTAGTGCAAATGTAAATTGATCTTAATTGGCATGTGCAATGCGAACATTTTTATCTTGTATTGTGCAGTTAAGTCAGGCTAATGTTCAACATGCTTATAAAAACGTTAGATACTATATATTTTAAAGAGTTTATATACTGAAACCTGTCTGTACAATTACATTACACCCTAACAAGAAAACCCCAAACAACAGAGAGTGTTTCTGATTTTTTTTTCTCTGTACTTGAGAAGTGTAAGTATTTTCATTTGGAAGGCCCAGCAGTTCAGTGTAGAGAAAGAAAGTGTTAGGTAGTGTTTGGAAATCCTGAAGCATTCAGAAACCAGGTTAAACAGACACAGTCTGTTTTAGGCAGCTGCTTCTTCCTTGCATTCCTTATGGTTCAGGGAGTTGAAGGAACTTAAGATATAGATTTTAATAGTGCTAGGTAAAAGAGAATTTTATCTAACACAGAGGCAGAAACCTTTAGAGCATACTAAACCAGCCCTACTGCAGTTTAAATGCATTTAGCAACAATGTGCTGGGAAGGCTTATACCTTCATCTAACCATATGGGATATGCCATTTATAAAGTAGCACGGCTATATTAATCTTAAACCTACTTATGGACAAATCTTCAGCCAACTATAATTTGGAGTCTGAAAGCTTTGGAGTCTTGATAGATAATCGATATATATAGCAGAACAGGCTAAATGGAGTTGGTATGTACCAAATGAATGGAATAAATTAACATAACCATTCTGCTTGGAAAAGACCTCTAAGATCATCAAGCCCAACTGCTAAACCAACACTGTCAGCAAGCCACGTCCCCAAACATCATGTCTACACACCTTCTGAACAATTCCAGGGACAGTAATTCTGACACTTCCCTGCATCGTCTATGCCAATGCTTGCCCACCCTTTCCATTAAGAAATTTTTCCTAATATCCAGTTTAAATCTCCCTGGCACAACTTGAAGCCATTTCATCTTGTCCTACTACTTGTTGCTTAGGAGAAAAGACTGACCTTTCAGATAGTTGTAGAGAGCGATATCTCCCCTCAGATTCCTTTCCTCCAAGGTAAATGAACACAGTTCCCTTAGCTGCTCCTCATAAGACTTGTGCTGTCTTATGTGGTCTGAGATGTGTGCGCGACTCATGAAATCTGTGAATATAGTGGATCCATGAATATTCATTTAGGCCCCATCCATAGCCACACCCCCTCTACTAATGAGCTCTAGAGGGTTGTCCTGGGAACACCAGATACTCTGTAGTGCCTCAGGAAAGTGAAGCAATGTCTTTTTGCCCCTTTCCTGCCAGGGGAGTCCCAGGGAATCGGTGGGGAGGACTCCCTGAAGCCATGCTGCCCCTGCTGCAAGTCCCAGGCTTCCACTGCTACAGTGGTGGCAGCAGGCTTCCAACTGACTATGGTGCTCTGCCAAACTTCCACACAGTGGTGGTGGGCTGAGGACCCACCATGATGCTGTGCATCCCTCTGGGAGGAATGCAGGGAGATAACAAACTCTTTTCACACTGTATCAGCCACATTTGAGGCTTTCACAGGTTACAGGTTATTCCGAGTTGGAAAGGACCCACAAGGATCATCTAGTCCAACTCCCAAGCGAACGCCCACCCAGGGATCAAACCCACAACCCTGGAGCCACGAGCACCACACTCCACCCATCCAAGCCTCCCATCATCTAGACCATGTCACTTGAGTTCCCCATCCAGTGTTTTCTTAAACACCTCAAGGGATGGTGACTCCATCACCTCCCTGGGCAGACCATTCCAATGACAGATCACTCTTTCTGTGAAAAAGCTCTTCCTAACATCCAGTCTAAACCTTCCCTGGTGCAGCTTAAGGCTATGTCCTATTTTGCCGACCACAATATGACAGCTGATGGGGAAATTGGCAAAAAAGGCAAATTGTGTTTGAACCTGTAGGGTGTGGGGCTTACAATGCTCAGGGGTCAGGGAAGGAATCCAGATGCCCATCCCGTCCCCACCTACAAGCAGTGAGAGGTTGAGCTGTGGGCTGCCCTGAGGAGGAGAGGCGTCCTGCATCAGGAGCTCAACTGACCTACACCTCGCCAGCCCAACCCCACCCCTCCTGGGATGGGCAGGCATGAGCAGCAGCTTCCATAGCCACATCGAAGCCCGTGTTAGGGTTACCACTGGTTAGGTAGTGTTGCACTTCAGGGGAAACTGAATTCTTTTATGGGGAAAGGGAGGTCAGAGCCAGGGCTGAGATTCTCAGCACACACAGTCACATTGGATATGATGCAAAAGGGCTGTGACACACCCTCTGAGCTGGGCAAACAAGAAGAACTCAATAACCCTCACCAGCACCCACCTGCCTGGTGCTACCCCATCCCTGCACAGAACTGGGGCTGCTGTTACTTCCCTCCCACATTGGGATGAGCTGGTCACGCAACAGCCACCTCACACTGATTGGAAAATGATGGCAGTTGAGGTGTTTTTTTGTGTGTGGGTTTTTTGGGGGGGTTTTTTGGTAAGTTTTTTCAGCTGGATAACCTGCCTCCCTCTTCCGGGCCAGCGTCGGACACTGAGGACGGGACAGCGCTACCAGTGCGGGGGCGGCACCTGAGGTCTCAAGTCCTGAAGTGGTGTGGAGGGAGAGTGGGTACTGCCCTGTGGGTGCAGGAGCCATGGAACTACCCTTTCCCTCACTGCCCTGACAACAAAGGGCACCATGGAGGGATCCGCAGGGGCCATGGGGGTGGGGGAAGGTCCCTCCCGCTCCTGCTCTCATGCACAGAGACACACAGCAATGGGTCCCTCTTGCAGCCCAGTGGAGAACAATTCCAGCCATGAAAACACCCTGGAGGGCCCCATTGCCTTCTGCAGCGTCCACCTGTCACACTCCAGCAGCAGTCCCAGTTCCAGGGTGATGGCAGCGGATCCCCTTCCACTTAAATGGGGCAAAATACGGGAGCTCAGAAACTGCTGATTGAGGGCGGGGGGTGGGGCTAACTTACATATTCATGATTCCATTACGTATTCATGACCTGACCGAGTTTGCAGCATTATCTGTATATGCGCGTGAACCCACAACTTACTGAAAAATAATCCATAATTTATTGAAACCACAGGTATGTGGACTGCAAAGGTGCAGGGGTTTATTGTATAACATTCTTGATTTCCTTTAGCAGTGCTGGTTGTCAGATTCCCTTGCATTAATATAATAATGATGGTCTTAACCCTAAACAGAGGATTAATCTCTGTTTAGGGTTGCTAGCAGTGTATGACAGATTTTTACAGAAATATGCATACCAGATAGATGTTAGCTGTTCAATACTACTTCCACGAGCATTAGCATGAACATTTGTTGAAAGTGGGAGATGTGCTTATTGTTTTTACAGTGTAGTACTAATAAATACCCTCATAAATTCTTTTTAATTTTAATTTAAGAATTCCACATACGCACATTGACACAGAAATGTTTCTGAGCTTCTATTCAGTGTTAGTTATTTCAAATAGTTTACTAATTTCAGGATCAACTTATTTATTGGGCTTGAACTCCTAGTAAGAGGAGTAAAAGCAAAGAATGTGCAAATCTGAAACAGTAAGGGAAAACTAATAGGTTGATGGACATAAATAAATTTCTGCTAGGTAGGTAACTGATAGATGTATTGTTGTTGGAATTTTAGCCTGAGTTACAGACTTCTGCGTTGCAAACTCTGTATTTGATAATTGTTTTGTTGATACTTGTGACCAACTACACTGAAGTAGATAAATTGAACCTTTGTAATACCGTATATGTGTCAATTGCTTACCCCTCAGTTCTGATAGCATAATATTAAATTTAATAGATTATCTATACAGGCATTGTAAAAGGCTTCAATAAATAATAATTGGAAGAAAAAAACTTTTTTCAGTAAAAAGGATATTAACATTACAGAGCAATGTGAAATGTTCATAAGGGAACATAGTGTCCACATTTAAAATAGCTATGTGATTTCTATGCTTTGTACATGTCGTGGTTTGACCCTGGCTGGATGCCAGAGACTCACCTACAACCTCTCCTGGAGGAAAACACTGGAAAATAAAACTGGAAAATAAATCTGGTCACAGGGAAAAAAGCAAGGCAACTATAAGTAAAGAATATAAAGGATTTGTTTACTAACTGACAAGATCAGAACTGCGAAGGAAACATCATTTAAAAGGCAACCTTTTCTCCCACCCCTCCTTCTCTTGCAACAGATTCCCTTTGTCACCAGGAGACAAAGGGGGAACATAGGGTAGGGGTAAACCAGGCAAGCTGGTATTTTCTGACCAGATCCAGGGTAGGAATCATCTCTCTGCCTTTCCATAAAGTTCTCTTGCTCTCTCTCACGAGAGGGTAAGGTCTTTCATGACCCCTCCCAAGTGAGATCTCGACCCGAGGACGACAGTTCTTCCGAAATTCTCTGTTGTCCAAGTGTCACATCAGGATGCAGCTTTTAAGTCCTGGCTTTCTTCTACGTCATAGTGAACCCATCCCAAAATTCACAGTTCAGATCCTACTACAATGCACAAAAAGTCTGTCCAAAGGATCTCTGCTGAGCTCTCAGCTAGCTCCAGGCTTCTGCTTCTGGGCTCCAAAAAACATCTGCAGTTTTCTAGCTTTATCTCCATCTTCAGTCGTGGCTTAGATGGATTCTGCATCACTGTTCCTCTCTCTTTAGTCCACAGTCTTTCACCATGGTCAGTCTAATTCACAAGCAGCAGCAGGATGGCTGGAAGAACATTTCTACCCCTTCTCTCGTGGGCCTGAGGGGCCTTCGACCTTTCAGCCTCCCGACGCATGTTCTGAGCCAGCACCTACATCTTGCTACTAAGATTTTTTTCTTCACTCCCAAGTATGTTATTCATAGAGACGTCTCTATCTCCTTCTGCTTGTGACCTTGGCAGTGGCGAGGACCAGGCAAGAACTGAGCTGTTAACCCTCTCGCTGCCAAAGCAGCAAAAAACCTAAAACCAGTAAACTTACATGTCCTCTAGCATAAGAAAAATATATCCACTTTATTTTGTCTTGCTATCTAACATACTAATATTTTCCTATTGGAAAAAAAAAAATGCTAACATGACCGGTAAACATGTCACTGTTAAAATAAATGAAACTACATTGTCAATTTGCTATGTTTTATAATTGAATATAAATGTTGTATGGAATAAGAAAGCCATGCATATGCAAGTTAATGAAGAACCAGAGGGAACCTGTATTTTCACTTCATCTAAAATTGAAAACCAAGTATGCACAAGAGAGGGGAAAAATATTTTGTTTATTGAGCCTATGTGGTATAACTATTTCTTTTGAAATTTTTACATGTGATCCATTGTGTCCCGTATGCCCATTCTTTCTTCTCCTTAACTAACCCTGTTGTGTCTGTTCTACTAGAACAAAAAGGACTTTCATATCATTAGTTAATATCACCTCAGTATATGAAATATTCTTTTGCCCAACTGTATAGTACTTTAACAAATTTGAGTCCTCTTTGTTGGCATTAAGGAGTGCCAAGATGTAAGCTGAAATAGGTAACTCCATGTGGCAGGACCTACTGTACAGACACCAGGGCTGTGTGGGCATATATCCTAGATGTGGAAAACAGAATGCTCAGACCAATAAGATCCACTCATGAAGACAATATAGCTCTTCTGGACTTAATATGAAAGGGTTCACATAACTTTAAATGTGACAGTGTGTCTGTCAGTAGTCTGTCTGATTTCAGATGGCTTGGTTTGGAGTTATGTAGTCAGTTTTCTCCCTTTACCTATCCTAAAGAGTCAAATGACAACAAACAAAATAAACCAGTATGGAAGAGAGAAAGGAGTGACATGTATCATCTCAGACAGGTTCACAGGTTACTCCGAGTTGGAAGGGACCCACAGGATCATCTAGTCCAACTCCCCACCAACTAGACCATGTCACTGAGCTCCTCATCAAGTCTTCTCCTAAACAACTCCAGGGATGGTGACTCCACCACCTCCCTGGGCAGTCCACTCCAATGAGAGATCACTCTCTCTGTGAAAAACCTCTTCCTAGCATTCAGTCTAAACCTCCCCTGGCATAGCTTAAGGCCATGTCTTCTTATTCTGGTGTCATCAGCCTGAGAGAAGAGATCCACACCTGGTGGCAACCTCCCCTCAGGTAGTTATAAACAACAATGAGGTGACCTCTGAGCCTCCTCTTCTCCAGGGTAAACAACCCCAGTTCCTGTGGCCGCTCCCCATAGGGCTTGTCATCCAGTCCTTTCACCATCCTTGTTGCCCTTCTCTGGACCCTCTCAAGCAGCTCAACATCCTTCTTAAACCTCTACAGCAAGTAGTAAACCACTACAGCAAGTAACTGACAGCGTGACAGCAGGGGCAGGTGTCCTGCATGCCTTGTCAATGCTGTTCCATTTAAAGTATGTTGTTTTCTCTGTAGGCGAGAAAAATTGACAAGTAATTCTGGAAATAAAACAAGGAAAGAAAAGGAAAACAAACAAACTTCAAACAAAACCCTAAAACAAACACTTCCAAAAATTACATTTCTCTCTTGCATTCTCATTTTTAAAATAATCTGAAAGTACCCAGGTGTGAAGTTAATAGTTGAAGTCGATGGTCCTAGAGATCTTTTTCAATTTTGATGATTTTATGACACGTTGATATAAGGAGAGAAACTGAGTTCTGTGAGGGTAACATATATGTAATTACTCCAGAAAGAAGAGGAGCTACAGCCTTTATTTTCACACTTTATTTTTTGTACTAACAACTAAAATATTTACTTATATTTGTATTGAACAAGATGTCTGCTGAACAATAACACCGTGCGGCAGTGCCCAGACGGCTAATGGGAGACGGCAGAAAGTGGGACACAAGTGGCATGGAACATGGGTGGGGGTGATAGGTGGCGCTTAATTGAATATTTGTTTGCTTATTTACATAGGAGTCCTTTGTGGGTTGCACCACGCATGCCCAGAAGGGAACTGTTGCAGAAAAAAAACAGCAATGGTATGAATCCACAAAATGCAATACCGTACAGTGTTGGGGGAAGACTGTATACTGTTTTATAAATATATTGATTGTTCTCTACTTCCATGATACAACTTTTATACCTACACAGAAGTTCCTAATGTCAGTTTAATTCATAAGCAAGGAGTGCAATAACATGATCAAAAAACTCCTTTAAATCCTTTTTTTTAAGAAAGTTTCCAGTAAAAATATCTAAAACTGAAAGTAATAACACAGTCAATTCAAAAGTTTCTGAAGTAAATGAAGATAATATCTTTAGACTTAGTCTGACATTTTATGAGGAAATATCTTCAAAGTATACTCGATGTACAAGAACATGTGAAGATGACATTTCTGTGTAAAAAAAAATACTGTCAATATCAGTACAGTGTATCACAGTATCACAGTACCACAGTATCACAGTATTAGCAAGGTTGGAAGAGACCTTGGAGATCAGCAAGTCCAACCCATTGTCTAAACCATGGCACTAAATGCCTCATCCAGCCTACTCTTAAACACGTCCAGGGATGGCGACTCCACCAGCTCCCTGGGCAGACCATTCCAATGAGAGATCACTCTCTCTGTGAAAAACTGCTTCCTAACATTCAGTCTAAACATCCCCTGGCATAGCTTAAGGTCATGTCCTCTTGTTCTGGTGTCCTCAGCCTGAGAGAAGAGATTCACACTCATCTGGCTGCAGCCTCCCCTCAGGTAGTTTTAAACAGCAATGAGGCCACCTCTGAGCCTCCTCTTCTCCAGGCTAAACAACCCCAGTTCCCATAGTCGCTCCCCATAGGGCTTGTCCTCCAGTCCTTTCACCATCCTTGTTGCCCTTCTCTGGACCCTCTCAAGCAGTTTAACATTCTTCTTAAACTGAGGAGACCAGAACAGTGGCAACAAAATTTCTGTTTACTTGAATGGGTCACAAAATATGCAGAAATCTATTAGCTCATCTCAACATATAATATAACTTGATATATTAAGATTCAACCATGTAGTTACATTTCTCACTTTTATTAAACTTGTTACTGCATTTCAAGATTTTATGAGAATTCCTATGTCAACATAGTATTGATAAAATGGTTTTTCATTTGTTGCATGAGGGCCATAAACTACGTACATGAAAATGTTTTGCTGTTTCTTCATAGTAAAGAAAATTCTGGAATAATTGCTAACATTATGGTGTTTACAAATAAATTAAGATGTACAGTTAAGTGAAACTGAGCATTTAATTTCTTAATTTTCTTTTATTTTTTCTTTTATCTTTTATTTTATTTCTTAATTAAATAATAAATACTTTTGAAACTGATCATGATTACATTAGACAAATGGATTTAAAACATTACTTCTTGGTATCCACAAAAACTATATTTTTGTTATATGAAGGTGCCATTTGACTGACTTGGTGTCCTGGTCTGTGTGGATGTATTTTCCTCTGGCAGGGAGGGGGGCTAACAGCTGCTGGCTGAGCCTCCACCGCTGCCAAGAATTCAAGGTCAAAAGCAGATAGAGGTGCCTCTATGATAATGTATTTAAGACAGGAGAAAAAAAAAGTGGAGAAACAGAAAAGAAGATGGTCAGAGAGGAGCCTGTGAGAGGTTGAGCAGCCATGAAGGCACGGCCAGGCTGGCTGGAGGAGGGGTAGGAAGGGTTCCAGGCATCTCGCTGCTGCTTGTAGAATGGACCATTATGAAGCATTATGAAGCATTATGAAGCAGACTGTCTGCCTGCAAACCTATGGAATAGAGAGAGAGAGCAGAGATGTAGAATCCACCTGTAGCTACGCTGAAGATGAAGGATTATCCTGGAAAGCTGCAGATGTCTTCGAGCCCAGAAACACACGGCCAGAGCTGAGCTTGGCAGAGATCCTTTGGACAGATGCTTTGTGACAGAATTGCATCATGGTAGGATCTGATCTATGTACTTTGGGCTCATAAATGAGGCAGCAAAGCTAGTGCTTAAAAGACTGCATCCTGTGCTGTGACTCTTGGGCAACAAAGAATGGAAGAGCTGTTGTCCCTTGGGTCCGGAGATCTCACTTGGGAAAGGGTCATGAAAGACCTTTCCTCTCGTGAGAGAGAGAGGACTTTATGGAAGGGCAGAGAGATGGTTTCCTAACCTAAAACTGGTCAGAAATACCAACTTGCCTGGCTTCTCCCCTACTCCTGTTCCCACTTTTTTCTCCTGGAGGAAAAAAGGAAATACAAGATCTGTTGCAAGAAGGAGGGGTGGGGGAAAAGGTTGCCTTTAAAATGATGCTTCTCACATTAATCTCTGATCTTGTTAGTTAATAAATAAATCCTTTATATTCCTCACTTGTAGCTTGCCTTGTTTTGCCTGTGATAAGCCTTTTTCATTTTTCTTTCCCTCTGGGAGAGGTTATGGGTGAATCTCTGGCATCCAGCCAGGGTCAAACCACAACACCTGGAGACTAGGCTTCTTTGGTTGGCTCCCAATTAAGGTCAGCAGGAAAACTGAAAACGTAAGATCCCTAGCACAACCCTGCCTAGATGGCTAAGTTTTGCTCTGTATTTTCCTGGAGAAATGTTCTTTCCCTGGGACTCTGAATTCTCAACCTCTCAACTGAGGTAGTCCATGGGGGTAAACATCCATTTTAAATGCAACAGAGAGATCAGTGTAATATCTGATGCTTTAGCAGACAAAAAACCTTTCTGTGTCGACTTCATCAGAGTATAGAACATCTTGGCAACCAGAAAATTCAGGTTTGGTGTAAGGTCCACAGCAATATTTTAACACGTGTTTTTGTTCATTAGATAGAAAGCTAACATTTTTATGCTTGATGTTTTAAATATAGTTTCTTTCTAACAGTAGTTGAGTTGGTTTCAGATCTACTACTCTGTCTATGATGTTAGGTATACCAACCCAAGTCCTGGAGGGACATTAAGAAGTAGAGTTTTTGCTCATTTACTGTCTGTACCACTTGATTGACAGTTCTAAAAAAATTATTTGCCTTCCTTTTGATTTTAAAAAAAAATCAATCAGAAAACAAATTTTAATATTAAGGTAAATAGGATTTAACTCTTATACAGTCAAAATAATCTTGTTTGATATAGAAAGTTGTAAGAAAGTCTTCAAAGGCATTACAAGGTAATGTGTTAGCGATATTTAATAATAGACATGAAGAAAAATAAAACTAACCAAAACGTCACATTAACAGATTAAAAACAAAGCATACATCTGAAAATAACTCCATGAATAAGTTCAATTAATTACCTTATAGTGTAGTAATTTTAAGAAAATTTGATATCTCCTCTGACTATATTTGTTCTGGCTCTATTAAAATTATTCATTGATGAATAAGGTTTTTATTACAAGCATATTTTTGATTAAAAATTGATCATGCTGCATCTCCACTACATACCATGTAATCTATTAACTATTCCATTTGAGGTTGTCTTATACTTTCTAGGTGAGTTAAAATGTTCATCATACTTTTGTGTGTATATGCATGCTATCTATTTTTGCAGATTTTTATTTTGTAAAATTGGCAAACGTAATTGTGAATTTAACAATGCGTACTCTTGTTACAAATACACTAGAACCTGTTTACATGCATAAACAAAAAGAAGAATCCTTATTAGCACATATGATCAGACAAATTCATATCTGCTAGTGAAAGTTCACTATACCTTGTAAAATTTAAAAGAGGAGCCTTGTGTCATGCCACCTTTTAACTTGGTAAACTGAAAAAATATGACTACTAGTTAAAGAGGGAGAACAAAATGAACTCTTTAGGAATGAGAAGAAATAGTTGTCCTCAACTAGCTAAGATTTGACACAGTGATGAACCATAGGAGGAGAATGAATTTTAAAGTATTAAATGCATTACTAATACCAATATAAAATGAATGATTCATGTTTGTTTAGGTCTTTTGTATATGTACAAAGGATGAAAAAATAGTCGTGGATGAATTAGTATGGATTAGTATGGAAATGCATGAAGTTAGCCTGACCAAATATATTGTCTAATTTACCTTTTCCAAGCATGCAACCGGGTTATCTGCCACCTCTGTTGCACTATGACATGTCTTGACAGGTATTCTGCTGCACTGTAGACCAAAAAAACCCTAGAAAACAGATAGTCACAAAGCCATCTACTGGCTTTAGCTGTAGATAAATATTGTTTCATGGAGGTCACTAGGTAATGAAAACTCTGGAGAAAACTGCACTCCTGTTGACAGTTTAAAAAGATCAAAAATTAATTACAGTTTATGTAGCTCGGATAGTGCACTACTCAGAGGAGTATCCAAGAAACTTCTAGTGAAGCAATCTGTGGCATGACTAATACTACGTGATGAATAGAATTTTTTACTTCAAGATCAAATAGTTAAATCCGGTAGGGATACACAAGTTTAGAAAAGTGAATACATTAAATGTAAACTTCAAAGTGAAAAATTCCTTTGCATGAGCCCTTTACTGATTCAGTATATTTTGTGAAGAAGATCCAGTGACTTATTTATTTATGTATTCTTTATATAAGATGATGTTGATCTTGTGTTCTTTAATCTTAGCTATGTGAGAACTTTAAGTTCCAGGCTTTATTTATTTGTTTTTTCTTTTTTTTTTCCTTAACAAGAAAGAAACCGTAGTGAAATATGACTTCCAGTGTGAACCTTAGACAAATGTAATTTATCCCTTATAGTCATCAGTACTTTCAGGTTTAGATAAACAGCATTTAACATAGCAACAAAAAATGACATTTTTTTACATTTATTTGATTAGGTGAATATTTCCTTTTTTTACTATTTATTAAATTCAGAGTTATGTAAGATTATGTTCTCAGTGGTTTTCATCTAAATTCACTAGGACAAGAGGTAAGTCTTGTACTAGGTGTATTGGGTCTGTCTGAGCCCA
>WEKX01011774.1:0-14514 GCA_013390025.1 Pitta sordida
TGTGATTCTGTGATTATGATAAGTATTTCTATTATCACTATACATTTTATGTACATAAGTGTGTGTGTGTGTTAGAATATTTAAGTTTTAAGGGTGATGGGAGAAGATGTTGGAAATACTACTACCTACATATGTCTTTCTCTATTTCAGTGCAAATTACCTATCCAAGCACGCATCATAAAGTACAATTTAGCTACCATCTCTTGCATTTAAGACTGGTGTGGCAATGCCTTTTTTTCTGCTTTCTTTTGCTTATCTGCTCCTTAATATTAAAATTAATACTTCAGGAAATGGAAATCCATGCAACAAAAAGAGATGCTGACATCCATAGAAATAGTTGTAAATATTGTCTCCTTTTGTGTACCTGGAAGTGACCAGGTTTTCTTAGGACTTTTGTTAGAGTTTAATAAAATTAAATGGTTTAGTAAAAGTAAATGCTGGAGGGGTTTAAGGGATGATTTTCATTGAGTTGCAAATTTCTGTTGTATTTTAAATATATTCCTCCTTTTGGTTCAGTTTAATAACCCATGACATAGAAGTGGTTCTTCGAGCTCTTTTGCAAGACTAAATTAGGGCGTTCTTTTTATTGAAAACCATGAGGGAACTCAAAACTTGTCATGTGCAGGATAAGATACTAGCATTTTAAATTACTTTTTGGTTTCCATTCTGTTGGAGAAAACTCTTTGCCTTCCAAAATGTAGCAGATGATACCTTTAAAAAGAATTTCAGAAGAGTTGCCATGCTATTTGAAGTCTAATTTAAGCAGCTTTGTTATTCAAAAAAAATTTTGAGAATTCCAGGAGACAATGTACCTTTGGGTTTTTTGCTCTATGAAAGAAGAGCTTAAGGGGATGATCTTAGAAGAATAATGAAGAATTACATTGTAAAATTAGATCATTAAAAGACTGCAATAAAACTCTGAAAAACCTTGAAAGGTAGGCCATGAGTCGAGTTTTTCTATAGTAATTCTGTTTGGGAGGTGATTTATTTGGAGTGATGATGCATTCAACTTCAGAGATGCTGATTTACTACTTTTACCCTACATCTGAAGTTCAAGTAGTCCAGTACCTACAACAAATTTCAAAAAAGAATCAATGCTGATGTGTTTGAGCAAAAGTATTAGTTCTTTGGTGGAAGGGGAAGAACATCCAGTACTTTGGTAAATGTGAAGAATTTTTCAACTCAGTCAGTTTTCTTGAGGATTAAGTATAATTATTGCCTTGCAAACAGTAGTTTACCTACATCTTCATGTAAGTCCGTCTGGTCTAATTCCGAAACCCATCTTGAGGTTCAGAAAGGCAATTGAAATGACATAACTTGTCTGAACTAAGCAAGTTGTCAAAATCCATCCAGAGATGTTCTTATGTGATGGACAGTTCTCCCTTGTTCTTCGTCTCATGTGTATAGGTTGTTTCAGAGGACCTTGTAGCATTTTGTAATACGTAAATAGAACCATTTTGTAATACAGATGATTTAAAAATAGGACTGTCTGGGAATAAAGGCTGTAGGATGAAATTATTGGAAATGCTAGATTCATTAAAAATCCGGTCCTTTACTACCTCTCTCAGTAATTTAAGGGTGAACTTTATCTGCTGCAGAGTACTAGGTGTCTTGCTTTCTGATTGTCAGCATTTTTTATGAGATGGAGTACTGGCTTCCTCATTAGTCCTTTGGGAGTAATTGTAGGTATTCAAAGGCTGAAACTGGAGTTGAATGAATTCCAGTCTTGTTTGTTTGATGTTTTGTGGAGACCAGTGGGAATGCTTGTAGTGACCTGAATGAAAGTTTTGCTCCGCTTGCTGCCCTCAAACTCTGCCTGTTCTTTTGCTGTAAAGGGGACATCTCCAGCATTGTTAACCAATCTTTTTTTCTCTAAGGAAGTGTATCACACATTGTAAGTAGTGTGTCTGTAAAAACAAACTGAAACTAAACCAAAGCTACTCCCTTTTGTTATCTTGTTGCAAATGAAGGTGATATTTCTTCTGAGGCAATTTTTGTAGAGTACATCCTAAAAAAGGGGTAACATGCTTACATTATTTTCCTGACTTTTTCCATCTTTTTCTGGCTTTGAATTGCTGATACACAGGAACAAGTAAACAAACATGGAAAAAGCTCTGGCATCATCTGTTTCATTGAAAACAGTGTAATGCAGGATGGGAGAAGATGCCTGAAGAAATAAACTACGTTCCTGTGCAGTATATAGTGTACACAATTAGCAGTATGTATTGGGTGGGCAACTAACTTGGAGTTTTTAACAAGTTTTTCCAGTATGCCCTTTGAAGAGGCAGAAGTGAGGTGCTCTTGAGTAACACTGATTACTTTTATTGACTTTGTATCCCACTGTACAGACAAGATGCCTTGAAAATCAAACTTTTAATTTTGCCATACTGCTGCCAAAAGTCTTTGACATTTCAAGAGGTGTCACTCAACAGAATATAGAGAAAATATTGTGATAGCTGTAACTTTCTTATTTAGTTTCCCCTTATTAATTTCTGCTTTTATTGAGAAAACTGATTTTAATTTACAAACTACAAACAAAGCTCTGAACCCCAAAAAGACAACCAGTGTCTTAAAGCCCAGTGATATATCCTCTGTCAATATATTTGTTAAATTCTACTCTATTTAAAAGAATGCAAAGAAACCATAGTGCACATAACCTACCCATCCATTGCAGTTGTAATGTCTGTAATGACTCCTCTGATTTACACACATTTCAAGACATGCAGAAATGGGGCATGAATTGGGATCTTATCAGGAAACAGCAAATAGCACCGTCTCTTGTTGCAATTTTAATCATGTAAGAACGTGTCCACAAGAACAAGATTCTTAGTGCTGAGTTTACTAACCTCCTACTTGATGATTTGCCTTATCCTTTCCATTTTAATATTAGTTTTGATTTCCTTAAGTTATTGAATCAGGAATTTCTCCTCTCCTCTGCCTCAATATCTGCCTTCCAAATGGGATTTGTATCTGTATTTACAGGCTATGAGCATTTTCCCACTAATGCTCTATATGAAAATGAGGTGTTTTATTGACTACTCAGTATAAAAGCAGATGATCCTTATACTCTGTAAAAAAGGAATGCAGCCTTTGTACTTAAAACTGGTGTATCAAGAAGTGTTTATTGCTGTCTTTCACTGTTAGTTTGTATTTCTCTGAGCTGCTATTCAGTTAATAGGAGGACAAGGAATTACTGAGTCACAGGATAGGTTCTACTTTGTGTTTTGTGCCAATAAGCTCCATCCTAACAGCTCTGGGGTATATCACCAGCCTGCCATAACACGATGTGCATAATAAAGTAAAAATATAGTGCTCATCTTTGTTTACCCTGCTCTTTGGTCTCTGCCTCTAGAATTGCCCAGCTCTGTGTCACAATCCGTATTGACTGCATGATTGTCTCTTTGCTCCACGTCCTTTGAGAGTTTAGCCATAAAATGTAAGGCCCATAGGTCTTCTGGGGAAGAGTATGTTCCAACAAGGAAATAGAGAGACCTTTCCTATTTTTTCCCAGTAATTCTCAGTAGTAGCTCACGAAACAGCGTGGAAGATCTCTTTCTGGAAGTTGGTAGAGCAAATTTTCTTCTAAATGTTGCTGCATTTGCACGGTGACCTTAAGAGGATTTTTCAGGACTCAGGAGGGACTGTAACATATGTTACAGTTGTATAAGGAAAAATATTTTCATGTATTTGGAGCCTAATTTTGGGTAACTGGGGAAATTTATTTGATCTCTCAAAACCCAAGTTCTCCAGATGCAACACAGTTAAGACTGTGACTCGAATCTTTATTATGTCTCTAGAGGAACCCTCTGAAGATAACTCTTAGCATAGAAATGGACAATGTGTGGGCATATGTCCATGTGTGTGGACATAAAGAAAAGCAAAAGGCATCTTTTTTTTGTCATCTTTTGACTTTGTTGACAGTGTAGGCTAACAGTAGAAGATAAACTGGTTTTAGTTTCTTTTCCACCATCAAGAAAGCAGAGGGAGCAGAAGAAATTAACAGAAATTAAGGATGGGGGACAAGAAAAGACGACCCAAATATTGATTTTTTTTTTTTTTATAAATTGATTTTGGGAAAGAAAAGGCTTTTCTATTAGTAGCATAGTGTTCTGAGACTAGTTCAAACAATTGCATCATTTTAAGTTATTTAAGACGGAGCAGAATAAAGAAGCCTTTACCTGAGTGTCTGGTGCAAACATTGTTAAGTGCCCTGCTAGGATGCTAAGGTTTCCAGTAAGTCAAGGTTGCATATTTACAAGTAAATGTTCCCTTTGGGTTAAGTCCATCTGCCTATTGCTAAAAGAAAAGAGAAGTTTAAATTAGAATTCTGTGTAATTAGAGTTTTTACCATTGCTTAGAACTTTCTGAAGGAGAAAACTTAGAAGGCTCTACTGGATCTGCAAAGTGATGTGTGCTTCTAGACCTGCACTGACTGTGTGGTGTCATCATGGCACAATGAAGAGCACAGGTCTTAATCCTGAGGAGGCAGAGGTGCCGTGCAAAAAAAGGCACAGAGATATTCCCATGTTTTCAAAAAGAAATAGACATTTCTGTTAATTTATTAACAGGTAATCTGTAGCTGTTCATATTTCATGTTTCTGGATGAGAGAATAAGAATGCTTCCTTAGGAGAAGATTGTAAGGAGCTAAGAAACTATGAAATGTATTCCTGCAGCTTGTCCAAATTACAAAAAACTGCAGCCTGCAAGTACCTGACAGTGTCCCCAGAAGTAAATCGTGTATAATATATGCCTCATCCTTATTAAAGCAGTAGCTTCACTAGGAAGTCTTTATATGGAGAAAATAAAAGTCAGAAAAACAGTGGAAAAAAGTAAAAGCAATATTCTTGAAATGCAGCTGCATCTCTTCTGGAGCTACAATTGATATTCATATGCACATTTAGTACACACACAGCATAAGTAAAGAAGAAATTTGAAGCGGTCTGGGAGTTTAAATGTGCTTTCATGTTTAGTGTTGTTTACACTTTTTTGTTCAGTTTCATCTCATCTGTGATAATGATTGTAAAATACTACAATTTTTAATCAAAATTTTATAGGTTTTTTTTAACCCTATTACTTTAATGTTCTACTGTTTAAATCCCATTTTAACATTGTTTTTTATACATGATCATTTAGTATACACTTCTGTGTGGTCTAATTTTCCTTTGCAATCTCTGTGTATCAGTACTGCCTCCAGCACAATGTAACATGAGACCCAAATTAATTTGTTTTGAAATCAGACCTTGTGGTAGAAAGTGAGAATGTTGTGTGGTGGATAAAAGCATTAACAAATGCAGCATGGACACCAGGCATATATATTTAGTCTGTGATAGAGCTTGAACCTTTTCGTAAAGAGAGTGTGATTATCTTACAGATTTTTCTGTTACACGGTTTCTCTTTGCTTGCATGGTTTCAAGTTTTCTTTCTCTTGCATTGTTTCAAGTTCTCTTACCTTTAAAGGAGACTGAGAACTTTGGAATATGTCAGCTTTTCCAGCAGTATTGTTTGTATTTCTGAAGGAAGTGCCAGTCTTAACATCAGGGTTTCGATATCAGGTTTGGTTGTGTCTTTGCTCTTTCTTCTCCTTGCTTGTGCTATTTATTTCCTACAGTTGTTCTAGGAAAATTTCAGGGGCTTGCTCTGATGCAGATGTTCTAAATCAAATTTTTTTTTTCTTATTATGTAATTACATATGATCATACAAATGTAGTCATACACAGTGGAATCATACAAATCCTTGTAGACAAGACATGCATCCTACCATCCTCTCCTAGTAATCAAAATCTTCTATTTCACCATTCAAGTTCTTGAATATTCCTGAAGGCATTTTTAGTAGGAGTTTCCTGTTTATTGGTCAGTTTACTGCAGTTAGTTCTGTATGTGTTACTGTGTCATACAGTTAAGGTTTAAATTAGCATCTAAACTGTATGTGTGTCTTGGTGAATTGTCAAGGATAAAAAAACCCAATACCCAGTACTGAAGTTAACATTGCATTTTAATAAATGCTCCTCAGGACATTGTGCCTGTGCCGCTGCATACTTTTCTGAATAAATTATCCCAAAGCTTGAGTCCCGAAACTCCAGATCATCCCCAGCACCAGCCACCAAACCTCTTGTTCTCTTACGTTAAGTTTTTGCATGAAATTGGAATCCCAAGTAAACCTGAAATACAGAAGCAAAATCAGATCCAGATATTCCTTCTCTGCTGCCCAAGGTGAACATATAGGACACCAGTGTGGTGAATGCAGGATCATGTACTTCATGCTCTACTTTGTGTAAATGTAATATGCTACTTGTAAATAAGTGAAAATTGAGTAGATTGAAGATACTGGAAAAGGGCAAGAGAGTTGTTCATTGTGAGCACAGCGAAGAGCAATTCTGGGATCTGTTGCCTGCTTTGTCATTTGAGCCAAGTGCACAGCAGAGGATAGGAGATGTTTGCTTTAAATAACAGCATGTGATGAACTGTGTGTTGTAATGAAATTCTTGACAGAGATCCTTCTTGCACATTAAACTCTGCTCCTTCCTTAATTTTGTTAGTACTGAACACAAGAAAAAAAAATCGTTTGAGGAGCTTGGAAATTATTCTGTGTGTCCTCTCTGCGATGAAGCCCAGGACTCAAGTGTTTTTCTCTGTATATTTGCTTAGCCTGAGGCATTTGTGATTGCTTCAGCACTGTGAGCAGTCAGGGAGAGGGGAGTGTGCATGCACTTTGGGTGGCAAAGGGAGGGATAGGCTTCTAGGAGAATGCCAAAGCATTGAGTGCTTTCACTGCTGGTGGAGAAAACATTTGGCCCTGGGTAAGAATATTTCAAACAAGTCTTGGAACATGTCCATATCACAATCACCATGTTCTTGTTATCTCTACAGTCGCCGAAAAAAACCCCCGAAAAACAAACTCAAACAAAAAAAAACTACCACCCCAAAACAAACCCCACAGCATTCAACTTCATGCTGAATTGAGAGTAGAAGAGCTAAGAATCTTGCTGGGGGAAAGGGAGAACATCTATCAGTTTGCAATTTATGGTAACAGATGGACTGGTGCTGTATGTTCTGCTCTGGTGATGGATATGTTTAGTTTTGTCTTTCTCCCATGCATGCTGAGATGGAAAAAGGGAAAGCATCCATCACTGAAGTAGAACAATCACAGCCAGGAAAAAAAAAAGGGCACAGAATATGAAAGCGTTGTGGACTAAGAAACTGTTGTTAATTCTCCCTCTTAGTCTTATATCATAAATGATTCCAACACATTTGGGCTGGGAACCTAGGTTTTATAAAGCTTGTTGATGTGTTGCCCCAATCAATGTCACATCTCCCCCTCAGTGTTGTTCAAGAACTCAGCCCATTTGGCAGAGGCTACAAATCTATTTTTTTTCCAGATAAATAACAAATAAAATAATAGATGTACCTAGAATTCATTATGGTCTCTTGTTTTTAAAATGTAGTGGATATGATTTCATTAAGTCGTTTTGGATCATTTAGACTAGCAAAGTGGATAAGCCAGCTTGTAGAATAAATCAACATGTGTGAAAACTGGCACAGTTTTTAAACACTGTACATTGTAATGGCATTTTGTTGGGGGATTATTGCTTCAGCTGCACAATTATGGGAGCCTGCTGCATATTAGCGGATACTTTTCGCATAACCTCAGGCTATAAGCACTGAGTTGAATTTTCATATTCAGACTATCATCTTGGATGCTCCCAGATTAGATATCACTGCCTTTTTTTTTTTTTTTTAACTCTGTAGCTGTGCATGCTGTAGGCAATAGTGAGTGTAATACTTTCTGTGTTGTTAGACAATGAGCATTATCAGCAGCTGCAATATTCAGAATTAGACTTTTTGTTACTATTTGGCATCTGTAGTACCTACATGAATCTGCTCAGTCCTGTTTTTCCAGAAGGCAGCTGGGCTTTCTGACTGAGAGAGCATAACCATAAAGGTTTTCTGAAATTGTCATTGTACTCAGCAGTTCACTCTTAATTGGAACTGCAGTTTTCACAGTGCAGTTCACTGAGATATATAAAAACCTTGTCTTTTATTTAAAGAAAATGGATTATATGAAAACATATTTTCACATTTTATAATGTCGAAGTGAAGACAGATCAAGATTCTAGAAGCTGCTCCACAAATAAGTTCCTGAGTGAGAATTATAATCCAGGCCTCAAAACCCCAAGCTTCATCCTTGGTCCACTTGCAAGCAAATGTCTCTGAATTAATTATATGGAAAAAGTATCAGCTGATATACTGCAGGACAGCAAGTGTATTTCAAAATGTTAAATAAAAGCCAGATCTTCCTGGGAGTTGTGGACTTTTTTTTTTTTTCTCTGAAAGGTTTGTCATGTAAGCTTCATTTGAATTTTTAAAAAGAGTATTCACTGGTTTTTGCAAAAGGCCAGAGAAACAATATTTTTATGGTTATATATTTAAAGATGCATTTGCTTAGTATTTATCTTCTGGGATACCCATAGTTTTGGTTTTACCTTTCTTCTTACCTTCTTTAGGAAATAAAGGACCCATATACAGGTGAAATGAAAGAAAAGGAGCAACTGTTTGGTTTCATGCAGACTAAATGCACAGATTGCAGGCTATTCAGTTTTCCTTATTTTTCCTAAATTGTAATAGATATTGCAGAACTGACATGGTGATCAATGAAATTAAAGATTTGCATGCTAACATCAGATATCAGTATGACACTTAAATTATAGAACCAGTTAGACATTAAATTACTTGGCAGAATTCCAGAAGAGTAACATTTTATTCCCTGGGCAACTGTGCTCTTATTAGAACGGGTGGAGTGATGTTGAGACTGTATTTCTATACAGGTGAAAATAGCAGAAGAGGTAGAAGCAGTACAGTGTTGCATTTTGTGGAAGAGAGATGACTGTGGCATGGTATCCTTCTGCAATATTAAAATGCACATGCACACACCAAACCAAAACAAACAGAAAGAGACCTCGAACGAAACACAGTACATCTCTTGAGTTTCATCTTAGGGACACCCAAAAATGATAGAAACGTTTATTTTTATCTAAGTCTTGTAGAGAGACACAAATTTTATGTGCACGATACCACATGTATTCTTTTCTTTGACTTTCATTATGAAGCTGATTTCTCTGGTCATGATATTTTCAGCCTTTTGTGTCCTCAGTACTAGGCTGAAGGGTGCTAAAAGGTGTTATTAATGTCAGGATTCTGGAGCTGGAAAAGTCTACCTGGTTTACCAAACCAGTGAAATTCAGATTCAGAAAAATACATAAATGTTTGGAGACATGTAGGCAGCAAATATCAGTGGCAACAGAGCACTTGAAATGTCCTATCGACTTCAGTTAAAGATCAGAAAAGCACAAGGATAAATGGTGTCATGCTCAAGAATAAATATTTTCAGGAGTTTTGCTGTCAAACTCAAGGAGATCAGAGTTGTCAGAACTGATTTATTTTAAATAAAACTACTCAGTTGTGTAATTTGCAGAAAGTTGGATGAAGGCCATGTTTTCCCAGGTCTTTGAAGTCTTCATGAAAAATGTGACTTCAGTGGGAACAAGACCACAATAATTTCTCCTTCATTATTGTTTTTCTCCATGTCTACCATATTAAACTAGGTAATACTCTTTGTTCTGTCAGAAGTCTTAATAATGTATTATACTTTAAAAATTACTATTTGGGGACTCATGGTGGTTGTGGGGTTTGGTTTTTTTGCAAGAATGAACTGCTGCTCTTGGACTATAAATCTGTGGTGGTTAGCTAAAAGGTTAAATGTGCATTAACATGTTCTGTCACTTCGACCTAGATGGAGTTAAAGCAAGTAGTAGGGCAAGTTCAGTGGCTTTAAATGAGCTATTATTAATCAAATCTTTGCAAAGCCAAATAAATGTTGTGTTATTCTGTTTTATAGTTTTAAGCCAGAGAGCTGTGGCTGAATGGTAACTTCATGTGTTCCATCTATGCTTTTCTGGTAGCAATGCACTTCTTGTCCTGGAAGTCCAGTCTCTAAATTTTTTTTTTCTCATTTTGGCCTAGCGGCGAATAAAGTGATACTGTAAATAGAGTTAAAGCTGAATGTAATTCATGAAACTTATTTTCACAACTTTTTGTTTCAGTAAAACTGGCAAAAGAAAGGTACCATGCCCAATAGTATAGGTAGCAGTATGAGGAATATGTCTAGGGCTCGTATTCCTGAACATTGGCCCATGTTACAGTAAATGCAATGAGTCTGCTTTATGGGACTCTTCTTTTTCTTCTTTTTCCAAAGGTGATCTTTATATGAGTTATGAGTGCCTCATGTTCATGTTAGATTTACCATGCCTGTGGTGTAAACCTGACAAATTTAGGATGAGACTCAGAATATCACAGAGTAAGCTGAGTTGGAAGGGGCCCCGCAAGAATCATCAAATCCAACTCCTGGCCCTGCACAGAACCATCCCCAAAAGTCCCACCATGTGCCTGAGAGTATGATGCAAATGCTTCTTAAACTCTGTCAAGCTTTGTGCTGTGACCACTTCACATTCTCAAGAAAGAGAGGCATCATTAAGCACACATTAACACATATGGCAGGAATGACAAAGAAAATATAATATTCAGAACATTATTTTGCTTTTTTTCTCTATTGAAACAAAGAAGGCACTGCTAATCAACCAAGTGCTATCTCTACTTGCAACAGCAAGGCAAGAATCACATAGTAGTTTCCTGCACTCAGCACCTCAAGATTCACTTCACAAGAAAGAACAGCAATAGTCTGTCCACTTTAAGTCCGTCCACTTTAAGCATTCATTTCCTAGTCTGAGAATGTCTAAGGCACAAAACAAATACACTAGCAATCAACAGTTCACCCTTGAACCTAAACAAAGATGGTAGATGAAAAAGGAGTCATTGTTCCACTCTGTTTACTCACTTATACAAAATTGCTGTACTGGATGACTGGAAGTGCTTGTGATTTTTTTCCAGTGCTTTCCTGACCTATGAGTCTCAGGAAATTTGCCAAATGTATAAGCAACACTGCATAAAAATGTTTGGAGACATCATATGAGCAAGAAGAATGCTCCAGGTTAGACAAAATGTTCAGATTCATGTTCAACACACAAAATTTCTCACAAATCTCATTCTTCCTATCACCAAGTACCACGGATTTTAATTTATGTGTTTTCTTCAAAATTAAGAATCTATATCATGCATGCATATATACACACCCCTCTATGAAATTCAGCAATATCAACTCTTCTTAAGAAGTTGCCAAGAGCAGATTTAGGTAGTGTTTTCCAAGGCATAGGGATCAATTAAGCTGAAGGATAGAAAATCATTTACAATTTCATAGTCCAGGGTAGTAGAAGAAGTTTATATTGGTGAGAAGACTCCCACCTTTTAGAAAGACAAGGACAAATTTAAAATTTGGAAGAGGACCAAATTCTGCTTTTTATGTTGCTGTGTACCAGAGAATACTTGAACACCTCAGCATAACTATCCACCACCCGTGCATGCTGATGACAAAGTACTCCAAGACATTCAGTCTGTCAAGTAATTAATTACAACTGTTACCGTGCAGTAAGTTCTACAGACGACTACAAGAAACCCATCACTAAGATGCAGTGTGCTACTGATTTATGTATGCACTCACTACACCAGAATGAGCAGCTGAATTATTTGGCTTTGAAATATTACTAATAAGGCTATATACCTCAATTTTTCTGAACAAGGCTAACAGTACTAGTGCTTTCGGTATGCACTTCATTCTGCCCACTGTCCCTTCACCGTTCACCTCACGATTCTTATTTCTACATGAACATCTCAGATTTTATTTGAACAAAATAAAAGCTTTAGGAAGTTTACTTTTATTCCAGTCTTAATGATTATTAAACAAACTGGAAAGCAAAGTATGCATCCACCTTACTGATTTAGGAAAAACATGCACGCACGCACACAAACCAAGTCACAAAGGCTGGATTTCTACAGATTCACGTCTTGTTTCCCTTATACTTCTTCGTCAACCTTGTCGATCCTAAGACTGTGGTGCCACTCTCATTGGGCACAGCACAGTACATGCTGTAGGTAGGATAACACCAGAAACTAGCCTGAGGCAGTTAAGATAAAATTAGTCTAACTCAGCCTACATGGCCCACACCAAACCAATCTTATAGAAATTGCAAATAAGGCCAACAAAATCAGAAGACTAACTGCAAAAAACCACATCAGTTATTTTACTGGGAGCCATACAACCATTAACCATGTTTTAGCTTACTTTTCCCTTGGTTTAGCATCATTTGTGAAAGCAAAAAGGCTACAGTGGCTTTGTCTGATGCCTCTGTCTCCTTTTCTTTCAAAATTACTTCTGAAACTGATAATCAGTTTCAGTCTAACACAAAAACTTCCATTAAATTGGTCAGGAAAAACAACAGACAAACTCACTTTCCAGACAGCTGTTTGTCCCTACTCTCAATGACCAACAGAGGCATACAAGAGGGGAATTCAGCCATGGTACATTTTATTTGCCCAGAAGCACATAAATTTAAATGAATGGGGAAGCAAGAGTGGAAGGATAAATATACACGCGGGTATATACTAGTGGAAAGTTTCCAGAAACCTTCATTAGATTTAATGATAAATACATAGGAGTGCTGTTTCCTGCTACTGCTAGAATATGGTAATAAAGTCACTGGTATAACCAAGCAGTAAATTAAATCTGGTAGGGGCATGGAGGAGAGAACACAGGCAGTTCAGAGTCTTCAGTTTCGTATGAGTGTGGGCACATCTGTCTAGTCTACCTGAAAAGACATTTGGCTACACTCTGAACTGAGCAAATAAAATAATCACAGCATGTCTAGACACTGTGGCTCATCTGCACACTGAGAATTCCCACTTCTGTTATAGCTGTACGGCACTGCTCAGGTGCTGTGCCACAGCGGGTACATCACCTTACCCAGTCAGCTGGGAGCTTGCCCAGGCACTCAGGATTTTCATACAACACCTAATGGCAATCACTACTGACCTTGCAAGACAAAAAATAGCACCAAGGAGGATAAGAACATGCCTGATCCACATCAATCCACTAACCAGCCTTGGTGGAAGAAAGATAATGCAGGTGCCCCCAACACAGCAGGCAATAAAAGGATTTAGGAAAATTTATTTCTAAAAGATGGGAGCACTAAACATGAAGGCACATACACCAGACTTGAAATAATGCAATGCTTTTCACTCTCCCAGCCTTCTTAATGCCTTGTCTGGCCCCCCTTGCAGGGCCTCCAAGATTGTCTGCGAAAAGTTATCTTTCCAGAGAATTAACTCCTTTGCAAGGCAGGACGAGAAACATCCATGCGGGCTCGGGGAAGAGAATGCCACTTCCAGGCAGGAAAGACTTCTAAGCAAAATGAGCGCTAACTCCTCATAAGAATTCTTGTGAAAAATGGTTTTCTACATTTACACTTGACTTTTGCTCACCAAGGATGACAACCCAAGTTAGGCAAGCTGCTTCAGGTGACTTCTGCTGATGTTGGTGAGGCTGAAGTAGAAGTGTAAGGAACACCAGGTAGATGGGGCTTTTCCCCACTTCAGTGTTCTCAGCCTCTATGCACAGGGGAACTGAGCAAATATAAGTAAACTTTATATACTGCTTAAAATATTATTAAACACATTTGTTGATATTTGGCAAGAGAAAAATCTTGTCTAAACTGGACATATACCAAAACTGAAAAGGAGGGAGGGAAGTAAGAGTAAGAATAAAAAGATACAAATATTTTCCTCCTCTAAAACATGTCTGCATTATGCAAAGACGTATATCCTACTTTCAGAGATGAATCAAGCAGGAATGGTAATAATGCTACTATCTACAACCTTCTACTCCTTCTACAAATACTAACATTTCTCTTTATAATATATGCTACCTTTTATTACTATTTATCTTCGTATTTTCACAAGGAAAATATCCTTGCATAAGGAAAAAGATCTCATTAAATCCAGCTTATTTCCTCAACTAAATAATTCAGATGGAAAGATGGAAATCATTAAGCCATATTTAGGCATAAGGAACACAAAAGAAATAGGAATACCCTTCTTATAAAGCTGCATTTTGTTTATATTCCTTCAAAATCACAATATAGGGTGCAGTAAAACCAACGTAAAATATATGTAAGAATTTTTAGAGAAAAAAGTACAGCAGATGAAAAATCAATCACATCCTTGAACATGTTCTGGTCACCACTTCTTAAGATAGCAGAACCAGCCCACATAAATGCATCCCAAACAGACAGATGCTTCTGCAGAACAGAAGCTCAACATAGAGAGTGCTTCACCTGGTCCTGCTTCCCATGCAAGACCGGAGAACTTCCAGGTTTTGACATGTGTCTTCTAGGACTCCCTTAAGTTCAGTCACTGTTCTTGCCTTGCTGAGCACAAGCTCCATAAACAACTCTGGACATCTGCATACACATGCACAGGCTGCCACATGCAAGTCATATAAGCAGTAAATGTGACTCATTTCAGTGCCTGGCAAAGTTATGGGATACCTGGGAGGTATTGAAAAACACCTG
>WEKX01011777.1:0-109558 GCA_013390025.1 Pitta sordida
AACACCACTAAGCCAGGACTGTTGGGTCCATTCCTGAATAATGACTGCTTTTAAGTCAGCCTCCTTCTTGTGGTCAGAAGTAATTTGATCCAATTTAGTAGCCTTGCTACCTGTGAACCATGGTTTTGTCTGTAGAAAAATGTCTCTGCTAGAAGATGGGACAGCTCAGTGACATCAAGCAGATGGGAAGAGAGCAGCAGCTTCTCAGGAGCATGTGGCAGAAAATCTGAAGACAGCATTTCAGCTGCTCAGCTCTGTGTGGCCTGTCTCCATGGAGAGGAGACCAGTCACTTGCTAAGATTAGATCCACTTCTGCTTAGTATTCCCTACACACACCTTAATGAACACACACGATGGCAAAATCCACATGCTGAGTTGACCTGTCCCTTTTCAAAACTGCAGGTGCCATGAATAGGTTGCACATGCTGATAGTGCTTATCACCCAGAGACTACCAGGTTGTTCAGCCATGCACCAGGCCATGGTCAGAGGAGAACCTGCATTGGCAAGGGTGGGTTTGGTGTTCTGCAGCTCCTGACACACTTTTCTTCCCAGGGTTGGGATGACCACATGTGGAAAGGCTAAAGACTCAGACCAAAGCACCTGCAGGTCCGGGTACTCTGTAAGGACATCTACTAATTTCAGTCTTCATTTTGGCCTCGTGCTGGCAAGCATCAGAATCTCTCCAAAACATAGTGCTGACATTCTTCATCAACACTAAGTAAAACAGCAGGAGACATGCTACTCTGTGAAGTTTCCATGCTCTTAGCTCAACCTGCCAAAAGCTTAACTGCCATTTCTACAAAGCCTTGCACCTTGATATCCACACTGGGCAGGAAAGGTCAGAACTTATCCAAAACAATTCTCTTACTACACTGAGTAAATCATGAATCTCAGTTTCCTTTTAATGACCCCCCTTTTATAGATGAGCAAGAAAACTCATTTTTTAAGTGACAAGAGAACTATTTTTCTTGTTTATTGCAGTATCAACCTGAAGAAACTATTGACATCAATTACACTGAATACAATGAGAGAGGAAAATCAGGCCTCAGTGATTCACAGAGAATTTAAACTGATCACTGGCTCAGGAAAAGTATAATACATTTTTCAGTGTTACTATATCAATGGTTCTATGGTTCCATGAGCAAGGAAAGCTTTTCTTTCAGGAATATTTTTCAGAATGTCTTTAAAAGGTCAGTATACTCAATGCTAAGCCTGCCCCTGAGGGGTGCTAGTTAGCAGATACTTTAGATTAGGCAAATGAAACAAGAAGAATTGTTTTGTTTTCTCATCTGCAATGCTGAGAAAGGCAACTTAATAATGAAGAGTCCAGCTTTCGAGCTACTGAGCCATCTGTGGACAACTGCAGTCTGAAGTTTGCTTATTTATACAAAATCCTGCTGATGAATTTCATATGCTTAAGCAAAACCAGTTCCTTCATACTGGTACATTGCTTAAGCTACTGTTCTTACACTGAAGTAGATTTTTCTGTTTCACAGAGTGCATTTGAATTCTATCCTGAACTCTGGAGTCTACAATACACACTGATGAGTGTCACACTGAGAAACACTGAAAGAACCCAAAAGATTCCAGCATGAGTGAGACACTGGAATATACCTAGACCTCAAGATCTGGTATTAGTTATGACTATTGTGAACAGCTGTCACATAAATAATTCCAAATCTTTTATCCACATTTTATTCTTTTCTAATCATTATTTTTGCTCACAGTTCAAAATCCCCATCATAAATTCAAACAAACAGTTTTTCTTATAAAATATTTCTTGGTTGCTTGATTCATATCTCAACTATCATGTCATCACTTCATTTCACTTTACTCAGACAATCTATATCATGTAAGAAATCCATATTTATTGAAGATTAATGATGTGTTATCTAGTATAATGGTCTATATTAGATATGCTATAATGATATATTGTAAGAATTACATAATACACTATAAGATATAGTATATAATTATTATATATTATCCATTACATAATTATCATATTCATTTATAGTACATACACTATACACCATTACAAAATGTAATAATGAAATTGCATATAATGTGATTTTTTGTGATATAACTAATGTGTGTGTAGACATAATTAATCATACATTTCTGTTAATAAAATTGATTTATAATAATCTGTTCATTAGCTCATATGCAGGATTTGGAGAATCAGAAAATTACAAATTTAATGTGTTAGGTAAGCGCATAGAGATTTAGGCATTTTAGTGAATTAGTGAAAATTTAGTGAATTTCTAGTGAATTTTAGAAGGATTAGTAGACTTTAGAATCATTTAGAAGGCCTGAGAGTTAAGGTTGAATATTAACGATGTCCTGCAGGCTTTGAAGGTAAACAAACTTGAACATTAACTAAAACAAGGGGAAAAGAATGTAAAACATTGAAGTCAATTTGTTGAAGAACTCATAGCAAATGATATAATGTTGAAAGGATGAATATTCATGGGGCAGTTTGCATATGTTTGAGACAAGGGGTTAAAGATGGGTGACAAATCTGGGTGGTTCTCTTTTGGCACCTGACAAGGGCAGGGGACACTGCTGTCTCTCTTCCTAGGCTCTTAGGCCAAAAATAAACTTTTTCTGTAGCATGAAAGCAATTACCTTGATTCCTGACTGATTTTCCTTAAATCATGCCTCAAAAAAAAAAATTAAAACAATTTCTAGTCCACTGGCCATTCAGTACCAAGAAAATTTGCCTATTTATTAGATATTATTCATATTAAAATATCATTTTCACAGCTCATATTCTAATAATACTTGCCTTCCTCACTGACCAAATTGAATTCTTTTAAGAATATTTGCTCTATATATGAAGGAAATGATCATAAACTTTCAAGTTGCATCATATCTTTACAAATAAACAGGTCAAATGTATCTGTAGCAGGGGGCGTATGCCCCTGGTCTTCCCTGGAGTTTAGAATATAGTTTCTTGAACTACCTTTTGGGGAATATTTTTGAGGTTGTTCATAGTCAATGATCTGTTTACAGCACAGAGCTACAAACCAATATGCAAATCTGCAGCCCTCTCTAGCAAGCCAATTAGTGAGAATCATCATGTAAAAGAGGATATTCCAGAAGACTTTCTGTTTCACTTATGGTGTCAAGACCTACCCAAATCCCTTTGGTTTCTGCTTAGCTAACAACACAATTAAGATGCTCATACACAGATAAAATTTTAAAAAAATGTTAAAGAGGCACTTTTTATCTTGCAGGACAGTATTTGTCCTGAAGCGCACGAAACTACTTGAAATACTAGATCATTACACCAGAACTATTCCACTGGGTCAAGGCCTACAGAAAACACTGCTGTAATTGCTTTTTTTTTTTCATGATCTAGGGGTTATCATTTTTCAATTAGCCAGGATAAAATACATGTATCTCCATCTATCCACATATAAGCCTGTTTGATCCTGTCATAGGGAGCATAAATATTCTATCACTTAAGAATGAAAACAAGTAGTAAAAATAATAAAAACAAAAGCCTGCACTAACAACAGAGAGAACAAACTGTATCCTTCTACATTTTTGAGCAGAGGTCATGAGTCACTTGAACTTCCTAAAGCCTCCCTGAAAAGATAACCTTCCCTTCTGGGTGTGGTATTATATAATGTCCCAACAAATGGAAACCTATACCCGGTATTTCTCAGGCAAGTACCTACTGGTGCAGATCTCACGGCCTTCCATGGTGGAGGCAAGGTCACGTGTCTTCAACATGATGACAGACCAAGTGGGTCTCAGTGGCCTGAGATGAAGGACCTTGAATGTGAGAATGGTCAAATTCCACTTGACCCTGAACTTGTGCTGGATCCTCTGCTCCAGCTGAATACTTACAAATCTGTGGGATCTGATGGGATTCATCCCAGGATCATCAAAGAGTTGGATGATGCCATCGTGAAGCCTCTCTCCATAATTTTTGAGCTGTCTTGGGAATCTGGAAAGGTCCCAGTTGACTGCAAGCTAGTAAATGTAATGCCAGTTTGCAAAAACGTCGAGGACGACCCCAGAAACTACAGATCTATCAGTCTCACTTCAATGCCTGGTAAAGCTATGGAGAATATTATTCTGAAAGGTACAGAAAAACACCTGAAAGACAACACAGTCATTGGTTACAGCCAGCATGACTTCATTGGAGGAAAGTTCTGTTTATCCAACCTGATTTCCTTGTATGACAAGGTAACCCAAGTTGACCAGGGGAAGCCAGTTGATGTAACTATTTTGTATTTCAGGAAAGTCTGCCACATTTCTCTCACAGAATTCTTTTGGACAAAATATCCAACACACAGCTGGATGAACACATCATGCCATGGGTGAGCAATTGGCTCATGGGTCAGGCACAGAGGGTAATAGTGAATGGGATGACATTAGACTGGTGACCTCTCACTAGTGGGGTTCCACAGGGCTCCATCTTAGACTCTATGCTCTTCAACATCTTCATAAATGACTTGGACACAGGACTGGAACAAATACTCAGCAGGTTTGCAGATGACCCAAAACTGAGAGGAGCTGTTGACTCGCTCAAAGGCAGGGAGGCCCTGCAGAGAGACTTCAGCAAATTAGGGGACTGGGCCATCACCGACCAGATGAAATTCAACAAGGGAAAGTGTCAGATCTGCAATCTCCTGTGCGGGGCCAGGGATTGGACTCTATGGTCCTTGTAGGTCCCTTCCAACAGAGCATATTCTGTGATTCAAAATTAAATACATATATTCACCTAGTTTTCTTCAATTAAGAAAGAAAACAGTTTTAAACCACATTCCAAATATTTAGAAATGTTGATGTCTCCAGGGTAGAGCTAGCGCTTGGCCAGACAATAAGCAAAACATTTGTTTTAGGCAACATCTAGTTAAGTAGCTTGATACTTTTCAATAACCAGATCATTTATCTGTTGAGAATTAAGTGTACTTTGCAGATGGTTAAGGAATGATATAAGGCTTTATATATAATACTATATATCAGAAATATGTTTTATATAAACATGGAAATGAGAATTATGAAAGCACCTTATTACTAGTTACTGACAGAGTCTAGAAGTGATGACAGCCAAGCGGGTTTGGACTGATGGTTTGTTTGAGATGTGAGCCCTCCCCCAGATTTGGCTTTCAGGGAGTAGAGACACCTTAACAACATTATATAAGTAATCTAAACACATAATTTTTCCCTCTTGACAGCGTGAATTCATTAACTGCTGCTTAAATTTGTTTGTAGTTATCATCATTGTCAAGCACAAATTTGTGTTTATATGGTTTGTTTTAATAACTTAAACCATTTCAGATCAGAAGAGGGTGATTTAGTAGACAGAATGGGAAAAAAAGAGAAAATAAATTCTAGGCGTGTTCAAATTCACCTGAAAAACTTCAACCATGTCCTTTGAAGGTGTGATTTAAACCCCCCATAACAATTATCTATGTTACTCTGAAGCAGTAGTCTCCTGATGATCTTTCTTCATCAGTCCTTTTTCATACTTGATTCCTGTTAACACTCAAATGTCTGGAATTTTTCTAGAGTTTTAACATTTCTTGAAGAATACAATAAAAAAAATTAAGACTTCTCTACACAAGTCTTCTAGATTTCTAGGTAGGAGTTACAAAGTTTACAGATTTTAATGTTTGTCCATCAAAGGTATCCCTAGTAACTAAAGAGGAGAAAATTCTTCAGTTCCTCATGTGTACACCATTCTGCTTCTTCCCAAACCCATCCCTTAAGCCTATCATTGAAATAATTTTCTTTTAAAACATTACTTTCAGATCAAATTTGTTCATAATTTTCTGCAGTGAAGCAATAAGCTATATACTTGTCCAAGTCATTATTCATATCTGTTAGACTTGTAAACTTTTGAAAATTTTGCTCTATGCTGTGTTTGTTTAAGTCACAATGTGACAAGTTCCGGGTTTTCCTTTTGATATGTTAAATGCTTTACTTATTGTGTCTTTTAAAATAAATTTGTATATTGACCAATTCTAATGTTACTTCTTATTAATTACTTCTTGTAATTAATGTATAATTACAAAATCTAAAGAAAAATGAAAATGGAAACTGTATTGTTCCAGGCCTCTTTTGAGCTTGTTCTCCAAACATTTTAAATTTCAGTTCAATGAATCTGTTACTTTTAACCACAGTATCTTCTTTAGGTTGATACAATAGTTGCTTCCAAAATCAAGTGCATCTCAGTGAAATGTAGTTTATCTGTTCATCCACAGAGATTTTGTAGGATTAAGTGCAATTCACAGTCTCACAGTATTGGCAAGGTTGGAAGACACCTTGGAGATCATCAAGTCCAACCTATAATCCAACAGCAACCCATTGACTAAACCATGTCACTAAGTGCCTCATCCAGCCTACTCTTAAACACCTCCAGGGACTGTGACTCCACCACCTCCCTGGGCACATTTGACACGTGCTGCCACTCTTCTGCATGACGTGCAGAGATGGCAGCAGCAAGTGCTGTGGCTGCATGCTGTGGAGCTGACGCCTTAGTTCTCTGCTTCACATTTGGTTTCTGAAACTGAAATTCAAGGTCTGCTTACAACTCAGTGCCCCATATGGAATGCTGAAGTGCTAGAAGTTTTCTTTGTATCTTGCTTGTGTGGATACCCAGCTTTAAAATAATCCCTCAAATTATAATGGAGAAACATTTATTTATGTGAGACAGCAGTACGCAAAGTGCTGGTATGTGAAATGAGAGCAGTCTTGGACTGCCTGTCAACAGTCGCACAACCATGCACCTATTTTTTCACTTATTAGACCTACATCTTAACAGAAATTTTATCTGCTCCCTTGGTACCTTCTAAGCCTACCAGAAAATTTTGTGTACCATGCAAGTCATGTTCCAATATTTTAATTTGCAGAAACTTTGTGGTAATGCAAAGATACATGAGTTAGTGAATTAAAAAAAGAGGGAGTGGTTTATAGTATTCAGTTGTTGCTTACCATGCATTTTTTTCTACAGATCAGCAGGATTGTGTTAAACACATGGAATGGTAATAAATGAATCTTGGACTAATTGCAGAAAGCCAGGAGGGACTGGAGATATAACTCACACACTGCAAAGAATCACATGTAAAGTGTTTGTGTTTAAGACTTTGCCTTCATTTACAGTTGAACAAATCTTAAATGATTCATGGTTCCTTTGATAAAGTTACACATGGAAAGGAGATGAAAATTCCCAGAAGAGAACAGTCCTGCTGTGGGAAGCTTTCTGCCAGACTGGTCAGATCTGAACACACATGTCTGGGCTCTGCTTCCCTGGGCGTATGTGGTGGGCAAGGGCTGGCTGCACTGGAGTCACTGTCTGGACCTCACACATAAACAGAAATTGCACCAGGGCTAAAGGCCCTCTTGGCCAACCCACAGCACCTGCAGCTAATGCCCAAATACAGACAAAGCCTTTATTTTGGGTTTCACTGACAAGCTGGGGCTTGGTCTTTAAACTGACTTCATCAGGAAAGAACTAAGGCAGTAAGTAGGCAAAGTTCAGTCTGACTGTGCTATCCCCGGTGGCACTTGGAAGAGAGGGCTGGAGGAAGTCACACATCATCCATATTTTTGCCTTCTAAATGCACCTTAATCAGCTGCATCAAGGACAAGGAACAAGGGCACCCTTCAAGGGAGGAGCTCTGATGTTCACAGCTGACCTACTACAACTTGTACCAGGCAGACTGGGAAATCTGACCATTTTGTCCTGCTTATTCTTTACCATAAAATACTATCATTTATTTTCTTACTATGGCTGCCTTACTGATGTAGGGTGAACCCTTTATTTTTGGCCTGGTTCTATATTTCTTAGTTTTACAGCTAGTTTCCTAACAATAAGAGCAAGAACTATTTCGACTTCAAAATATTTCAAAACACATTTAAAAAATGGAGCACTTAAAGCTGAATTGTGCTTTTTTCTGTGACCTGTGGTGTTAATGACAAGTCTGCTTTGTATCAAAGCTTTGCATATGAATATATCCTCTGGGATTCAGTTAAGAAGTTAAGATACATACAGGTGTCTACTTGTAGGTATGTACAAACTCATTTAATATATAGTTTCCATCATATTTAAAGGACATCCAGTTAATGCAGAGCCAAAGGATGGTTTATCTAGCCCTCAAGCCAGTTCAAGGAGAACTTAGTTGTCCTTGAACTGGCATAAATATCTTTTGTGGCTCAAGACTGCTACTTTTGAGTGCTGTCTGCCTGAGCAGAAGGCATGCATGTGTAGGCATGCATGGAGAGGGTAACTAAACTAGAGGCTCTTGGACTGAGTGGTAAAAGTGTGCATCGTATTCTGAGGTGTTCATCACTGAATCCCAGAATCACAGAATATGGTGAGTTAGAAGGGACCCACAAGGACCATGAAGTCTAACTCTTAGGCCTGCACAGAGCCATTCCCAAGCATCACACTGTGTACCTGAGAGTATTGTCCAAACATTTCTGGAACTCTGCCAGGCTTGGTGCCGTGATCACTTCCCTGTTACAGTGCTCAACCACCCTCTGAGTGAAGAATCTTTTTCTAGTATCCAACCTTCCCTCACACAGTTTCAGGTCATTCCCATTGGTACTGGCACTGGTCACCACAGAGAAGAAATCAGTGTCTGGCACTCTTTTTCCCCACATGAGGGAGTTACAGAATGTGGTGAGGTCTCCACTCAGACTCTTTGTGAGGAAAGATTATGCATAGGTACTGCAGATATCAGGCAGTGAAGGTTTTAGGAAAATTTGTTTCCAAAAGCCAAGAACACTAACTTTACGGCATTAGCTGCACGGGGGAATGAAAAAACACACCTGCTGTTTACCCTCAGGGTCTTTCTATCATCTGCCTGGCCCCCCTGCTGCAGGGCTCTTCAAACACCTCTGCAAGAAACTTATCTTCTCTTGTACCAGGCAGCCAGCCTCTCTGGAATGCAGGAAGAGAAAAAACACGTATTCATGAGAAAGATGTCTTTTTCCCAGGAAGTTAATGTTCCTGGCATTATATGCCCTCACCTCCTTGAAATAAAGCTTCTAGAAAGATTATTCTATACTTACAGCCCTCTTCTCGTGGCTGAACAGACCAAGTAACCTCAGTCACTCCTTATACGTCTTCCCCTTCCATTCTTCGCTTCCTTTTGATGCACTCTAATAGTTTCATATCTTTCTAATATTGTAGTTTCCCAAACTCACACAATATTCATGGTGAAATTCCAGGTGCTGAATTGAGACTGGCAGGTCTGTACTTTCCAAGGGCTTCCTTCGTGCCCTTTTCGAAAACTTGAGAACTGGGACAACATTAGCCACCTTCCAGTCAGGTGAGACCTCTTCAGATTCCCAAAACCACTCAAAAATCATCAAAAAATGCTTTGCGATGACATCATCCAGATCTTCGAGGTTTCTGGGATGAATCCCATTAGGCCCCATAGATTTGTATGGAGACAGCTGGAGCAGCAGATCCCACACAGTTTTCACAGTCTTGGTCCTCCAGCTGAGAGCACTGAGACCTCCTTGGTTCCTTGTCCATGCTGAAAACAGAGGCAAAGAAAGTGTTAAACAGTGTTGCCTATTGCCATTAATGTATTTGAAAAATCTCTATTTATTGTTCCCCATATTTCTGATAGCTTCAATTCCAGCTGAGCTTTGGCTGTACAATTTTTTTCCCTACAGTGGCCAGCAGCACCTCTGCATTCTTCCCATGTCACTTGCCCTTCCATACACTTCCTTTTTTTGCCTTCCTTTTTTGCCTTATTTCCAAGAGAAGATTCCTGTTCAGCCAGGAATTCCTGCCTCATCTACTTGACTTTCAGCATTTGAGAATTGCCTGTTCTTGTGTCCTTACTTACTAATTCCATTGTCACATAATCATATGGTTACAAGATTTGAGTTGATACATCTAAGGATATGCCATTGAAATAGAAAGAGTGAGGAGGATTTTTTATTTTGTTTTGAAAGCTTTTAGCAGATTCTGAGGGATAGATCCTCTCTCTGTTCCATATCCTATGGTCCTGAATGAATGTCTATCAAAAATTAATGTTGTTCAATGGGGCCATGAAAAATTGTGAAAGGGATGTGAACTCCTAACCCTTCATTTAAAGGACTTCTTACATACAGTTTAAACTTAAGGAATATGAACACAACTGTTTCCACCACCAAAATACTGATTTTTTCTTTATGCTAATTTTTGCATTCTATAATATGTATAAAACAGACATTTTTCCAATATTCTGTCGCGGAGTGTTTATTTTCTGTTCTTTCTTGTTGCTTTCCTTAATTGAAGTTATAGCCTGCAAGAGCATGAGTTGTTTCTTGTGCATAAAAACATAATGTCCTTCTAGGTTATCTCAGTGGGGTGCACTATGGCTGCAATGCACCAAAACCCCTCTGAAATTAAAAGGAAATAAACAAACTCGGTTTATGTTAGACAAAACAATGGAAAATTCCAATTAATTTAAGAGAGTGAGCTTGCAGAAATGTTCCAAATTCTTTGCCAAACTCCCACTTTCTTTCTGATCAGCAAGAAAAGTAATACAGTGCTGCATTTTCCTGATTGGTAACCCTGTTATCATAATGATTTTTTCTTTCCTATGATCATAAAATTTTATAAACAACTAACTTAGAAAATTCATAAAATTACAGCTCTTCCTTGCAGTTGCCCTCACATCAAGATGCATCGCTATCATTAGTCAAATAATTCAGCCTCAATGTTATAGTAAAACCAGCACAAATATGAAATTATTACAAAAATTTTCAGGAGAAAAGGACCATTTTCATCTCCCACAGCTAAAATTAGTGTGACCAATAAAATAATAATTTCGACTTCAGCCTTTGGTAACAGTATCAGTCATCACAGTCATAAATCAAGGACCTTTTTGTACAATATAGAACACAAATTATGACCCTTGCCTCCAAGTTCCCTATTCTAAGTATAGGTATTACTCAGTAATGACAAATGTCAGGTTGGCTTCCTGTATGCTTAGCACAACGCTTTCTGAAATATATAACGATGCATCACTGATAGTAATGCATACTTTTCTGCAAATAGAAGTACCTGACACAGGAAATTGCTCACCTCCGGAATTCCTTTGCGTCTTACAAGCTCACTTGCTATTATTTCTGTAATTTGAAAAGGAATGACGCCAAAACATATCACTTACATTTTTTTAAACTAGAAAAATTTTCCCAAGATAAGTTTAGATAACCAGAGGGGTTCAGAACTCCCATGCCATTCCTTTAGAAGCTTGCTTGGTAAGCAAAAAAACCCATTTTCTTTTTTTTCTGCAAAGAGAGTGTGTTGCCTGCAGTGGCCTTTATAGAAATTCTCTACTTTTATGGAAGGGTCCAGTGGCTTAAAAATGTCCAGAGAAGCCTCAGATTTGGAACATATTTGGCAGACTAGAGCAACTCAAATCTTATTGTGTCTTTGAAGGAGTTGCAAGAGTGATGGTACTCATAAGAGAATTCAGCATAAGAACAGAAACATTTCATGCAACTGATCATATCAGCATCTAGAGCACCATTCCAGCTAACTGTACTCGTGCAGCTAATCCGCTCTCGGGAAGCTTCAGTGTACGAGGACGAATAAAAGGAAGGTTTCTTATCTCAGCAGTTTGCAATTAGCTCCCTCTTTCCTACAGGCTTAGTAAGTTTACACCCTCACAAAATTGAGTTAAAATAGAAATAAGACACAGAAATGCTTGCTGAAATGCCAGTAGTTAATACGTGCTCACATGAGACTTTATCCCTTTGATCCTCCCTCTGACACCTGGTTGTGGCTGTGAGTAATACTTGAGGTACAGTGCAACATTCGAAAGGAATGCAGGATCCAACTCTCCCAAGGTGCCATAACAACAAAAATCCCATCCACAAACATGTTTTTGTGTAAGTCCTTACCAATACAAATACTCATAAATGCAGTCTGCACTTTTTCTACAGGTAAAGACTGCAGAAAACAAGTCACAAAATCTGAGCACCAGGGAAAAAATAACCGTCTGTAAATCTTACTGTGATTATATAATTTTTTTTTCTTTAGCAGTTATATTACTGCTGGGTGATATTTTAAGGCAGTGCTTTTCTTACTAGAATAATTTCCATTTCTAAACAAATAAGTCAATTTTAATTAACCGAGACATATGTATATAAGTCTCCTCAAAATGAAGTCATTCCCCAAGTTGGTCAGTCTACTTCCCTGGATAGTGATGGAAGTGTTCAGTGAGAGGCAGAAGGGAAAGTGCACCAAATATTGTATTATGATAACTGGACAGGTTTAGTTAGTCCGCTATTCTAATTCATCCTGTTGAAGAATACATTTAATGCAGGGAGCTTGGTGAGCCTGGTGCAGATTGAGCTCTGGGTTGGGGGAGCAGGAGGGAAGAGGCCGTGGACTGGCAACGACCTTCTCTGCACAGCAAAGGGTGTAAAGACCTGTGGTGTTGGCCAGGCAACCAGATACTCAGAGACATGGCAGGAGCCAAGGACCCCAGACTTTCCTGTGCTTAGACTGCGAGGATATGAAACCCCAGGGTTTCCTTTGTTCGGGGTCCCTTCTTGGAGGCCCCCAGCTGGAGCTGTAATTTTGTTATTTAGTTATTGCACCAAGATTGAATTATTTTAAGGATCCAGACTTGGCTCTGGGAAAACCAGGGTTGAGCCATTAAAGAAACATGATATGACTGCATGAGACTGATCTGTTCAGGGAGCTAAGTGGGGCACCCACCAGGACACTTTGTCCCAGCTCAGGTGGTGGGAATGTGACTGCCAGAGTGGCTCCTGGGTGGTCAAACAGGAGAGTTTCCTTAACATAATATGAAGTTCAATGGCAGTGTCTCTTGCGTCGTAGCTAAGAGCCTATGCTAGATATTTAAATGTGAATTAGCATGCCTGAAACACAAGAAGGTATCTTAACAAGTAAACAAAATGAGTCCAGAAACAAAACCATACAGTAAGCCTCACATCACAGGGAGTACTTCTCTTCCAGTCCAAAATAATATCTTAGATTCTGGGTTGTGGCGTGATGGCCTGTGATGTTGCCTGAACGATACCTAAATGTCATTTGTGAAAGCATTAGATGTGTCACAATGGGAATGCGCCCAGTTCTTATAGAGTTTGCTAACATGCAAAGAGTTTATGTATTCACCTTCAGGAAACTATATGTTTAATTGAATCCATCTGTTGATAGTGTTTATACAGAGCCACAGTAAATGCTCAGGGCTTTGCTGTTCTGAGGTGTTTTATGTGAGAATCATACGTCCAAGACTGTTCTTTGGCCATCAGTACTTTCAGGCTCTGCCAACAACACCAAACTCTCTTAGTTTGAAAACGCAAAATACCCATATCAATTTCTCAGTCAGAATGACCTGTGCTGACCCTGAAACTGTGCCCAGGAATTGCTAAGTGCTACTTTGCATGGGTCAGATCTTGCAAAAAATATTCTATGAGTCTAACAGTAGAGAGGATTAGTTCTCATACCCAGGGATATAGTCTGATATGGCTTAATTTATGAATACAGATGTAGCAGGAGAGGCCACTTTTATTTTCCTCATATATTTGTCAGTCTAAGATATAAGAGGTCAAACACTACATAAGGCAGGCCTTACTTCAGTGATCATGGTCCCCATGTTCAATTTCTACAGAACAATTCCATTTAAGAATTCATTTTAGTTAAAAAACCTCAGAGAACACAATCTTTTTCTATACATGGAACATACTCTACCCAGGACTTTGTATTAGCAACAACAAAATGATATAATTTGTCTTTTCGAAAGCCAAATGCTTCTACATTAAAAAAATAGATGGTGTACATTACATCTCTCACAATAAAATATTTTTAATACACTAACATATAAAAAGAGCATCTTTAAGATTTGAAGGTTGCAAATTAAACTCTAATGAAATCCATAGGAAGATTGCTACATACTTCAGTAAATGCAGGCACTGTCTCGCAGTTCCAACAATGTCCAATTTCCAGTAACTCTATTAGCTAAGTGGGAATTCCTCCAGATTTTCAGAAATTTGTCTGAGAGCCAAATTCTGTCCAAAGTATTTTTTAAAATATTTTCATAATCATACTAAAATCCCTGGCATTACAAGAATCTACATACAGAAATTCCTACTGTGATTATTCACATTTTTAAAATATTATTACTCTAAGAGTAGTATACATTGTCTTTGCTTTCGGCATATCCAATTTAGTCCTGAGTTTCTCAATTATTTTACTATTAAAAATACATCATGTTTCAGTCAAGCCTTTTATAGGCACCATATTCTGTCAGCCAAGGGGAAAAAATAAAGATATAAATTAAAGATTTTGATTGACACATTTAGAAATTTTCAGTAATACACATATCAGACAGAGAAAGGATCCTGAAAGAGTAACTGGAACATCTGAGCCAGTAAAGTAAAACAGGTGAGAATTCACAAAATTAAGAGACATATTGTATAATTTACCATAAATAACAATTTACCATAAACCGGATTATATTATAATACAGACGATTCTTTTAAACATGGTGTAATCACTAAGAGAGTAGCAAAGAGTAGTTCAATTTAATAAAAGGAGGAGATACTGAATAAAATTCTGAAGCAGACCTTCCACACTCTAGCTCTCTTCAAGGGATGGAATATGATTCCTACCTGTGCCAACCCCATAAAGCTGAAGAATTTTATTTCAGGACACAGCTATAATCCAAAATCAATTTGACAAATGGGAGAAGTGGTCTCAAAACATAGGTACAAGTGCAGAATATTACTTTTCAGAGGTAATAACAATCTTCTGTAACACAGATATGGGGATAACTGAGTACGTATTCTTTCAGAAAAAAGGCTTAGCACTGGAGCCAATATTGAGATGAAAAATCGGAAGTGCTGTGATAGTGGGAGAAAGTCACAGTGAAACATCCAAACAAATGCTTCTATTTCTTTTTTGTTTTGCTTTTGTAAGACTTCAGATGGACAACTCTATCCAATTGGGGTGGCAGCACAACAGCAAAAGCATAACAAAAGCATGCAATATAAAACCTACCCACTACAGTTTCTCCATTGGGGTACCGTTTTGAGTGTGATATTTAACTATTTTTATGACCTTAATTTCAGAGATGTTTCCATGGACACTAAAGAGGGTGAGAAGCACATTCACTGCGCCAGAAATACCTTCTTCTGTCCCCTGCTTTTTATGAGTGAGAGAAACTATATAAATGCTCCTCCCAGACTTAAATACGTCTCCAGACTTTACCATGCAGCTGATATGCTGCCTTCAATAGCATAAGGATAGAGCTCAAAAAGAAGTAAAATTGCTTTCATTAGCCCAGATGTATAACCCCAAATCCTAAAAGAACTCCTGTTAGACAAGTCAATATTAACTAGGCTGTAAGTTCTTTTCCTCTGAATTCTCTGTCCACCTTAAATTTGGTTCGCTGGGGCAGTGGGGAGGGCATTATTATTTTTATTTAAAACAGCAATAAAGAAATAAATAAGCAATGCAGTTCTTTTGAATCCTATTTCTGACAGGAGACAGATGCATTATTCTGGTTACCAAATGAACAGCTTTCTGATGTTTTTTTCCTTTGTTCAAACTCTGAAGCACTCCTGGTCCCTGGGGCAATGATAAGAAAATCTGCATTGTTCCTTCTTGCTGAGCAGCCCTTCGGCAGCCTTCAGAGAGGCAGATACAATGAGGAGCATGTGTCAGCAGGGCCCTGAGCATCTCTCTCCACTTCACTGTCCCAAACCTGTCATTTCCATTCTCCAGTTTGCAGTGGAAGGGACGAGAAAGAAACCACAACGTGCTCTTATGTGGGCACGAATAGTTGTGATCTCAAACCTTCAGAAGTGCCATAAAGTTCACTCAACAACAGCCAAGTACTTCAATAAAGGCCAACTTAAGTACTGAAAAGGAAACACAGTGTTCACTCTCTGAGATGTAAATACAAGGAAGTGTTAAGTTCTCATCAGGTGAAGAGGAAGATTTTTTTTCCTCGGCTGCTGTCTGCCTTTGGGGAGCTTATAAATGCTTAGCATTTTTCAAGATTTTGTCCAGTAATAGCATGAAAACTGTAAATATAGTTCAGCACACAATTTCTCTGCTTCACAGCTGAATATTACATAAAGGGGGATCAGTGACCTCTGTAATGGCAGGCTATAACACAATGAAACATTTCTTCATGTGTATTCATTTTACCTTTCTCTCTTCTATGCTATTTACATCAGCATACTAAAGAAACAGATTTTCCCTGCACTGCAGCGAATACATTAGCACTTTTGGAGCATGCTTATTTTGTCTAGGATAGCAATGATTTTCCTCACAGTAGCTAGCATGAGGCTAGGTTTTGGATTTGTGCAGAAAACAGCATTGATAATGCAGGGATGTTTTCACTGCTGCTGAGGAGTGTTTTTACAGTGTCAGGGTATTTTCTGCTTCTGATCCCACCACACCAGCAAGGAGCCTGGGGTGCACCAGGAGCTGGAGGAGATACAATCAGGTCAGTTGAACCCAAATGGCCAAAGAACTGTCCCGCATCATATGGCATCATGGTCAGCATATAAAGCGTGGGGACGAGGAGGAAGGGGAGGACATTTGGAATGATGACATTTGTCCTTCCCAGCCCACCATTATGCATGATGGAGCCCTGTCTTCCTGGGGATGGATGAATACCTGCCCTCCCAGGGGAAGCAGTGAATTAATTCCTTCTTTTGCTTTGCTTGTGGATACAGTTTTTGCTTTACCTATTACATTGTCTTTATCTAAACCCATGAGTTGTTTCATTTCTGACAGGGGACTAAGGAAGCAGCTGTATGGGGCTTGGTTTCTGGCTAGGGTTAAACTAGACACAGAGACGCAACACTAATTATTTTCTCCCCATATCTCTTACAGGTAGCCACCTCCAGCCAAACATATTCAAAACAAAACCAAATTGTGCCCTAAAATTCTCCAAAGACGCTCTGCACCTGTGTGCCAAGTATGAAGGCTAAAACTCTGGGATATGCAGTCTGGACCAAGTACTTTTTCTGTTCACAAGATGCTCGCATGTCTAGAAGTGCAATGACCTGAATATTTTTGTTGATATTGGCCAGACCCTCATCACTCTCAGATGTAAACTATTATCACAGAGTCAGAGGAAACCATTAGTAAACACTGGTTATTAAAAGCTTTAGCCAAGTGTAGGACTGTTCACAGCAAGATGAAGTGGAGAAGATCACTTATATACTCTTCATTTTGTGGGGAAGAAAAATTTTTAAAAAAATATAAATTGGCAGCTGGATGGATATGCTGGCAAGCCACAGCCTTACCCACACACAGATAAAATCCACTACCCCTGTTCCGTGCAGTTTCCAGGCTCACCCAGAACGGGGAGTTCTGAGGTTAACTCTGGCCACACTCGGCCTCCCACTGCATATGTAAATCAAATGCAGCCACATACTGGACTGTGCAAGAAAAACTATATTCAGAAGGTCAATCCTCCTATATTCTCCTGTTAGCACTTGTGCAGCTTTATCTGGAACACTGTGGTTTCACTTTTGGTCCCCCCCCCCAGCAGTGACAAGGACAAATCAGAGCAAGCCCAGAAGCAGGTTACTGAAATGTTTAAATATCTGGAGCAGCTGATGTACAAGATGATGCCCAAGGAATTGCATTTGTTCAGCCTGGAGAAGAGAAGGCTGCAGGGGCACCTAGTAATAAGCCATCATGTCTGAAAGGGAATTAATAGAGAAGATGGAGCTGGAGTCTTGTCAGACTGGCACAGAAAAAGGACAAGAGAGAATTCAGGCTGCAATAAGGGAAATTCCTATCAGAAACGAGGAAAATATGAGGCTGCCAGAAAAATTGTGAAATCTCCATCCTTGGAGACACTCAGAACTCAGCTAAACACAGTCTTGAATAAACACCACCCACCTTAATAGATAACTCTGCTTTGAGTAGAAGCCTGAACTAGATAACCTTCAAATGTCCCTTCCAAACTGTTCTTCCATGAGTCTCTAAGTATTCACTGTGAAAATAGGCACAGGTCTAACAGTCTTTTGCATATTTACTTGCAAAGCAGCTACTATGACACAGGATGAATGTCAATGCAGAGACCAGAAATTCAGAGGCAAGACCCTGTAAGTGACTCAAGAAAAATAAAGTTAATAGATACTAAAACTCAATCATAATTAGAACCTAATGTTAACTGATCTACTATACATAACTTCTGAAGTAACAGCAGAAGTCCTTAAAATAAACTAGGACAGGAATGAAGTAAAAAAAATAGATCTTTGTACAACACTCAGGTTTTACAGGAAGAGAAATGTAAAAGTAGACATCAGCAGAGATTGGGTCATTCCCTAAGGGAACAGGTCCTGGGAGCTGAGGGTGGCTGCCCATCCAGCAGTGACTTCATTAGCCAGGGCACAGCCCCACAGCACCTGTCCTGCAGTTCTGGTAACAGGGTGCAAGGGCTGCACCAGGCACAGTGAGGACATGAATCAGGTCCTTGGTCCACCATCAGGAAATTAAGGACAGAGACAGTACTGGAGACAAGCTGTAGCAAAGGTCCAAGATGCATCCATGAGGCAAGGCCAGAGGCGTGGGTGAGCAGAGGCCCATTGACAGAACAGCTGGGACTGGATGCCCAGATCTGAGCAGAAGTGGAGCCCTCAGGGCTGAAGTGGGGGTGGAAGCTCGAGGTAAGGCCAGCCAAGGCCATTAAAGCCTATTGGTGCTCTCAGAGCCCTGAAAAATTCATGCTTGAAAGATATATCCTGTGTAAAGCTGTGTCCCAGCATCAAATTTTCAAACTATACTATGGAAAAAAAAAAAAAAAGTCTGATAACTCTGAAGACCATTTTCCACAGTACAGCAGAAGGTGAAACATATTTTATCAAAAATAGAAAAATAACAACAAAGTGATAGGTGATAGGTTGGACTTGATGATCTCTATGGTCTTTTCCAACCTTACTGATTCTGTGATTCTGTGATTCTGTGATCCCTTTAAATAAACTTTTCTACTGATTAGTAATAAATCAAACCATTACATCCAATTTTGTCAAGATTCCTAAATTCCCTAGTATCATACCTTCTACATTTATAGTGGTATCTCAGCTCAGACTTATTCACAGTAGTATTAGAAACTGATTGGTATCTTGACTTTTTTTTCTCCATTCCAGCTTGTGCATTGTGTTCACACTTCAAGAGAAATTGAAAATGCTATCTGTGCCAGATCCATTTCAGTGTAGTACATATAAAATGAATTTGACCAGCTGACACAGATTTCTCAACTAATTTTAGAATAATTTCAACAATGTTAAATAAGCTTACTCAGAAACTGGAAACATTCTATCAATTGCTAAGCGTAGTACCTATAGGTTAAATGCTGAGTACCAGCTCTGGCACTGATTGGAATGTGACTCTTGCTGTATCTCCAACACATATCTTAGCAGCAGTGTTCACAGGTTCACAGGTTATTCTGAGTTGGAAGCGACCCACAGGATCATCTAGTCCAACTCCCAAGTGAACACCCACCCAGGGATCAGGCCCACAAGTGTGGAAATATGGCTAGGCTGCTCCATCCATCCAAGTCATCCACCAACTAGGCCATGTCACTAAGCTCCTCATCGAGTCTTCTCTTAAACACCACCAGGGATGGCAACTCCACCACCTCCCTGTTCTTACAGGTAGGAAGTTCCTCCTGCCTTTCACACTCTATATAGATTTCCATAATAATCTGGTACCTGAATCTGGTTTTCCAACATGCAAAGCATCTTCACTTTTTATGGATATGTCTGAAATTTGTACGTACTATGAATTTTCCTGAAAGTCTCAAACCCCTATCTTTAGGGATGGTTGCTAGATATGACAAAATCAGTGCCTGCATGTGTCCTCTCCAGACACTCTGAAAAATGAGGATTTGTTGGTCTGAGTCTATGCACAACTCTTGCCATGAAAATAAAGCAATGATTCCCACAGTGAGATAAAGTTATCACCAGTAAGGTGAACATATGGGTAATGAGCTAAGAACTGTTTGAAGTCTCTGCTGACAATTTAGGAATAGATTTTGTATTTTCGTTTTAGCAAAGCTCAGAAACTGAACCCAGTTTTCTATGTTTTAGCAATAGGAAAATCAGTTTGTCTTTTCCTAGCTACTTAGAGCTCCACTCTCTTGATTAATGTTATTGTTGTTGTTACTGTTCCACAGACTTGTATGTCATATAAGCACTTTTCATCTTGAAGGTAGATACAGTATTGATCACAGGAGGGGAGAAGTTGATGTTCACAGTGGGCATCAGTGATACTGATGAGCTTCTTCACGTTGTACTGGGTCAAGTCCCCACCTGTCACAACTGCACAAGACCATTTGTCATCTGTCTGAAGTACCTTACTCTCGCATCAGGCAGGAGCATGTTGATATCTTTCCAGCCCCACTATGGATCTCAGCAGTCAGCTAAAACTGTGCCAGAAGCCCTCTCTCCACTGGGAGCTCTGGTGCTGCTGCTGCTGCTGCTTTTCCTTCTGGACCCTCAATACATAAGCATGACACTCACTCATTGAAAGAATGTTTGCAGCAGTACAATTAAAAGTTAGCTTTTAATTGCTACGTTTCTTATCAACTTAAATCAACCTTTCTTGTACAAAATAATTTCTCATTCATGCTTACTTCAGGACACTGTTTTTTCTCAGTGCCAGCACGTGATCATTCTGTGGCACCAGTATGCTGGAATCCTGAGATCTACATTTATTTGCAAGAGTGCTTGTTGCTTCCTAAGCAAATGGCCAGCACCCAGTGAAAGACTCATCCTCCCTCCAACATCGTTGAATTCAAGTTCCTTCTCAAAGGGAGAATTGCCCTTCTCCCTAAATCTTCTTTATCTTGCTAAAGGGAATAGCTCCATTCCCTCTAGCCAGCCACCTTCCCCTGCGCCCAAATGTTGGAATTACAGTGAACCCCTGTTACTCGCGGGCTGTTGGGTCTGGTCCTCCTCACGTGAGCCCTGGAATCAGCAAAAATAGCGACCCCACTACATAGTCAACTACACCACGCCTGTAGCCACGCCCCCTCCCTTAATAAGGTCTGGAGGACGGTCCTGAGAGCAGGGCTTGTCTCAGTTGTCTGGCTGTGCTCCGCCGAGGCGTGCGAGCGCCAGACCAGAGGGCGAGCACCGAGCGCTGAGCCACAGGGCCAGCCCCGAGCACCGGCTGAGCAGCGGGCGCGGGCCCTGGGCACACAATGGCACACACACAATGGCAGCCCCCTCACTCCGTCTTGTAGCCCGGCGGAGGACAATTCCAGCCTACACTAAACGCATACCGGCCCCGCTGCGCCGGCTCCCGGCTGGGACCAATTTACATATTCGTGAGCAGACTGGGTTCACGGTAGGTTGTGTGCATGCGCCAGGTCCCACAACTCGCTGGAAAATCAACAGCGAGTAAGCAGACCCTGCAAATTATGGACCACGACTATGCGGAGGATCACTGCATTCTTCAATTTCCTTCCCTACAAAAGAAATATTATCTCAATGTCCACAAACTCAGACTTTCAAGTTTCTCTCCTGTTTCCTTAGCAATTACTCCATCAAATTTAAGTTTTTGCCAGCACGGTAAAATCACTGCTTACCCTACTGGAGAATCTTGTGCTTTCAGCATCAAGAATTTTATGGAAAGAACAAGTTAAATTTACAAAAACAAAGCAAATACTACATTGTTATGCCTACTAGTCTCAGAATAACAGCAACTATAAAAGACCTTCATGCCCTCCATTCCAGCACCATACACCAAAGCAGGAATATCTATACCCAGATTATTCCTGGTAGACGTATCTGTATCTGTATCTGTTCTCAAATTGCTTCAAAGATATGCCTTGACCTTCCCCAGGCAGCTTTTCCATCCTTTTTCTGCTTGTACTGTTACAAAACTTCCATTGCATCTAACCTGAATTTTCTGATGTAATTTAAGCCCCTACATCCCATAGCATACATACGTCATAGACAGAGAACCAATTAATTCCTTGACCTTCCCTGAATACCTTTAGTTATCTGAAGTTTGACACTTCTTTACCTGTCTTTTCTCCTGATAAGCTTTCTTCTTTCATTTAAATAACTCTTTTCTTTTTTTCTTTCAGTCATTACTTGTAGACCATGTTTTCCAGACCTGGTTCTTTTTTGTGAATCTCTTTCTGAATTTTTCCTTTTCTTCTCAATTGGAAGCCTCTGCTTCTGCAGAATCCTCACCAATGTTATATAAAGATTCGGGATTGCTCCTTATGTCTTGCAAGCTGTATTTCTCTTCATCCAAGGATCTTTACCTAAATAAGGTATATTAAGTATATAGATATCATATGTGTGGGTACAAGGAAGTAGCAGAATAACCAGCCATTTCCATTTGCTTTCTTTCACTAGCTTAGCCTCAGATTTGTCTAACATTCCACCAATTGAATTATGAATGAAGAACACTAAGTGGAGCCCTGGACATATTCCAGTAAAGATGAGGCAAATTGCAGCAGTCAATAGTAATGCAATTGTCAAAGGCTGTTCTAAAGCCAATACCAAGGCAATACAGAGAGGTCTGTGTTAAAAAAAATACACCTATAAAGGGAATTTTTGGTTAAAAAGCATGTGGAAATTTAAAAGTTGCTGGTCTCTTCTGGCTGTGTGAGAGCTACTTGTAGGCAGTTCTCCTGGCAAAGTACTAACTCATGGAATCACAGAATAGTTTGGGTTGGAAAACACCTTAAAGAGCCCCTAGTTTCAATCCCTCTGCCATGGGCAGAGACACCTTCCACTCAACTGGGTGGCTCAAAGACCTATCCAACCTGGCCTTGAACATCTCTAGCCTTCCAGGGATGGGGAATCCAGAGCCCCTCTGGACAATCTCTTTCAGTGCCTCACAACCCTCACAGTAAAGAATTTCTTACCAAAACCTAGTTCAAACCTATATACTTACAGTTGGAAGTCATTCTCCCCTGTCCTGTCACTATGTGCCTACATAAAACATCTCTCTGCAGCTATGTCATAGCCCTCCCTTTAAGTACTGGAAGACTGTTCTGAAGGTCTCCCCTGAGTCTTCTCTTCTCCTGGCTGAATGGCCCAAACTCTTTCAGCTGTCTTCATAGGAGAGGTGCTTCTGTCCCTTGATCATTTTTGTAGCCCTTCTCTGGATTCGAACCTGCTCATCCATATGTTCCTTCTGTTGTGTGCCCCAGAAGTGGATGCAGCACTTCAGGTAAGGTCTCAGGAGAACAGAGTAGAGGTTAAGAATCAATCACACTCTTCAACCTGCTGGCCACAACTATTACAATTCCAAATGAAATCTACTGGAATCCATGTCTGGCTTAGGCCCTGTATTGCAGTTCATAAGAAAGAGCGTTACCTGAGTGCATCATTCCCATGTGACCATAAAAACAAACCCTTAGGATCTGGTAGACCAAAAGAAATATTGCTTGTGGGACTAAATAACCAACAGTAATGACAGAAATTTTGGCAACTATTGAATACAATTTGAAAAATGCAAGCTACAAAAAGACATGTCCTCAAGTGTTTTTTGCCAATTTTTTAACTGAAAAGGTCAGTCATACTTCATGTAAACGGATTTCCCAATTTTACTGACTCCCTGGATTTAATGAGTAGGAAAATAAACATAATACCTGAAAATTCAAAGACTTTTACACTCTAAGAATGGGCAAGACCTGTTAAAGGAGACTGAAATGTAAACATTTGGTAGCAGGTTCTGAAAATAGGAACCCACATTTTAAATTTTTAATATCTCTGCAGTGAGGTAAATGTTTATGAAGTTTGTTTCTAAACAAATACGATTTCCTATAGTCCGTCAATAGGACCCCATCAGAGCAGATCTTTACAGAAATCTGCCTTTTTCCTGGGGCTGGAAGGGCTACAAGGAGGCTGAGGGCTACAAAGATGTAGTAACAGGGATATACAGCACACTACCATCTCCTAAGCACAAAAATAACTATTTTGCAAACAGTAGGCAGCATTCTTTTCCTTCAAAGCAAGATTGGAGCAGGAGGGGTCCAGAAAACAGAAAACGTGAGGTCATTTCCTCTCTGAGGGACTGCTGTAGGAAGTAGACTTCCCTATTACCTACTATTTCCTGTTGAAGTTGTGTCATTATTTATCAAAGAGGACACTGTGGAAATCACAGAATAAAAAAAAACCAAGACATCAGCAACCTAACTCACTCATATTATATAGAAGAGTAGCAGAAACACAAGCAGGAAAATATACAGTGCATATTTCTTGCAAAGTAGAAAGCCTAATGACCAACCTACAACATCTAAAAGGCTCCTTGGAGTTGAGAGAGCCAGCAGAGTTCACTCTGTGGTATTCCTACCTGCAGTAGAGAACCCGTGCGAGCAGGAAAGGCTGGAACCCAGGACTCAGTGCTTACCTTTTAACAACACCTTATTAATTGACTAAAGAACATGTCCATGATTATAAAACTAAGAAAGTAATTTCCAGTTCTGGGAACAAAAATACTCTCCGTGGACAAAAAAATTGTAAAATACGTATTTCTAGGTAGTTTCACACGAAGAATTAATTTAATGCAGCTCAAGCCTATGTTTCTCAACAAAAATCATTCTAAAATTTCATTCAGGAGATTTGCATATCATATTGACACTTCATCAAAGGTGAAGGATGACCATTTTTGTATGCTGGAATCAACAGACAGTTATCAAGATGCTTAAAGCTACACAGTATCTTTCTACTCTTCTGTGGACCTAGCAGCTAATTGTCATCCACAAATGTTATAAATGAAAGCATTCAAAATACCAAACCTTAAACAGGATTAGTGAAACTTGGATCTGGGCCTAAAGCTGAGCACTGAGACAAGTCCTATATTCTGCTATGCAGGAAAAAGGAACTGAGTGAAAGTTGTCTCTGAAAAAAAGGCACCACATGCCCTTCACAGAGAGACCTCTTTCACTGATCATCTGATGTGTTTTTTTCCTGGGATGTTGAAGTTTGATGAGCATTTGATGATACTGTATCTCTCTTTCACTGTGAAAATATCAATACTGAATGGACTTTCTACATGCTATTTTTTAGAATGATAAGAAGGTAGCCAGTTTATCTTAAACTCTTTTATTTATAACAGAAATGCACAACATGATATAGAGCTGTCTGTTCCCACATATTTCCAAGAAAAATCTTGTCATAAAAAATAACATCTCCATTAAAATGTTAATTTCCATTTTATTTTTAAATTCTTGTCCTAAATTATAACATTTTTCAATGTTACTGATCATATTTATGATCAATAACTAAATTATTAGCTAAAGAGCAATGACCAGAAATATCCATTACAACTTAAGCAACTGGCAGAAATACTGAAATCCGAGGAATAAAAATTGTTTACAGGAAAGGATTTTCATTGTGAAGGAACTGGATCAAGGCTCAAGAACTAAGAATTTTTAGCTTGTTTCTCTTACTATCTTAATTCAGTTCTAAGCGAGTCACTTTATCTTTTCTAGTTACATTTCACTGGTGGGAATGGAATGACTGTTTCCTTACTTTATAGGTGTATTAATAAGGATATGTCTGTTGATAAAAAAACCTATTATGGTATCAATTTGTGGAAAATCTGCCAAGTAATTAAAAGAGAATTTGTGTTCTTTTTCTTCTTTCAACTAATGTTTAATAGCTCAGTTGTCAGTAACAGAATATTTGCCAACAAGTGAGATAATGACCTAGGAACCAGAGACTTAAGAAGAGCAGCTTAAATTCCACATTCTGTCTCTGCATTCACACACTCAAACTTGGCTTGCCCAAGAAAAAGTGAGTGATATGAACAAAAGGAGAGCTGTTTTAGTGAAGTTCTTTCCTGCCTCTGAGGAAAGCATTACCTCTTCTGAACACTGAATTTGCAGGAAGCACTGACCTGACATGGAATTTATTTGCCTGAGTTAACTCGACAGCTGGCAGACAGCTGAGGTACATTTTGCTACCCACGGTGCCTGAGCTGCTGCATGTGAGTCAAGTGTAACTGAGCTCTACTTGTCAAAGGCTGTAAAAGAACAAGTTGCAGCTCAGGAAGCTGACACACACTGCCACCAACAAGAAGCTGAAAAAATGTAACTCCACAGCCACATTGCTAAGGGATACTTATCAGCTGGAACTCAATGACACGATGTTGAACTGCTTGAGAGGGTCCAGAAAAGGGCCACAAGGATGGTGAAAGGACTGGAGAACAAGCCCTATGGAGAGCGACTGTGGGACTGTTCAGCCTGGAGAAGAGAAGGCTCAGAGGCAACCTCATTGCTGTTTACAACTACCTGAAGGGAGGTTGCAGTCGGGAGGGTGTAAATCTCTTCTCTCAGGCTGACACCACCAGAATGAGAGGACATGGCCTTAAGCTGCGCCAGAGGAGGTTTAGACTGAATGTTAGGAAGAGCTTTTTCACAGAGAGAGTGAACTCTCAGTGGAAAGGTCTGCCCAGGGAGGTGGTGGAGTTGCCATCCCTGCAGGTGTTCAAGAAAAGACTGGATGAGGAACTCAGTGACATGGTCTAAATCATGGGAGGCTCAGATGGATGGAGTGTGGTGCCCATGGCTCCTGGGTTGTGGGTTCGATTCCTGGGTGGGCATTTGCTTGGGAGTTGGACTAGATGATCCTATGGGTCCCTTCCAACTGGGAATAACCTGTAAACCTGTGACACCCTCTGGAAAAACAAAATACAGAAAATGAAGGCAAAGATAAGAGATGGTGTTAAGAGGCCCCTATCCTTAGCTAGGTCTGAACTACTCTGTAATGAATGCAGTTCTTAACATTCATCAGAGCATTCAAAAGATGCTGAAACTACCGGTTTTTTCCTTTCATAGCCTTAAATAGGCAGGACACGATGTAGCTGTACACATTCTGAGAACATGCCTTTTATTCCAGAGACACCCTCTTCCCTTCCCCTGTGCCCTAACCTGACTGCCAGCAGGTAGAAGGCTCTGCATTGTATATTACTTCACAGAATTATCGAATTTTTAGGGTTGGAAGGGACCTCTAGAGACCATCTAGTCCAACTCCCCTGATAAGGCAGGGTCACCTAAAGCAGGTTACACAGGAATAGGAGGGGGTTTGAATGTTTCCAGAGGTAGACTCCGTCACCTCACTGGGCTGCCTGTTCCAGTGCTCTACCACCCTCAGTGTAAAGAAGTTCTTCCTCATATTGAGGTGAAACTTCCTGTGTTTTACTTTGTGGCCATTACTCCTTGCCCTTTTGCTGAGCACCACCAAAAGGAGTCTGACACCACCCTATTGACACCAACCTTTGAGATATTTATATGGATTAATGGGATCCCCATTCTTTTTTGCCCTCTTTTTCATTTTTTTCAGTGTTGGAAGAAAGGTAGAAGGTATTGACCAGAATCAGAGTTTTGCTGTTCCTGACTTTTCTTACAGGCACATTCAGAAGGAATCATCCTCTTGGACTTATGATCTCAGAATTTAAAACTTCAGAAATTCAATGAGTGATGTTTAACAACTTACCAGGTAATAGTGAAAGGTTTGGTTGATAACCTGCTTCACAACTAAATAAAATCCCCATATGGTGTGAATTTACATTTCACTCATTTCACTCATTTTCAGCTACAACTCTCACAAAATAAAAAAAAGGCAAAACATGAAATTGTCACTATTAATGGGGGAGTTGCACTATCCTGTGTTCAGATGTCAGAACTAGGTGAAAAAACCATCTCATGGATATGCTGAGAGAACTGAATATTTATGTTAATTTGAAATTTCATTTAAAAGTCAACTCTGACTTTATAGAAGGAAATGGAATAAAGACTATGTTATTACACATTGCAAATTTAAGAGTGGTAATTGATGTATGCCACAGTAAATGTGATTTCCATTACCTACTTTTTTCTACATTTTTTTAAGGTACAAGCTGATGGATTTTCATTGTAACTTCTATAACTCAAACTCAACAGAGACTTGGCTTCTGAATCATCACTTATTCTAAGAAATACTACCTGATTTTTACTTTTTTTATATGCATTTGTTAGCAACAATAGGAAACCTTTAGCAAACAGGTGGGTTTTGCAATCTGTTCTAAAGGAAATCTCAACATGTTTGTGTCTAATCTTTTTTGGCTTCTCTGTTTGAATCAAATAACAAGGAGATTTAGAAAAATGGTCTCAAAATACCTTACTATCTGCTGATAGTTGCAGCAAGCCATAGTTCAGCAGTGCAAACAACACAAAGTAACATGTTCTCTTGGTTTTGTGACATATCTGAGGCAAGGAAGGGAATATGGGCTCTTTGAAAGGACATTCAGGATTTTTTCCTAATGGAAGAGTTTGGATGCACAAAGATGAAACCATCAATTGAGCACCAGAGGAATCCTGTTTATCAGAGATGTACAATAAAAACTCCGTAATAAAAAAAATTATTTTAGTGATTGGACTGTGGTGGAGAAGAGTGCTAGTCATAGCAAAGGTTGCCTAGAGTAAGAAAAGCAGCACCAACAGAGTGACATATCTGTTTCCACATCATGTGGGAAAAGTATTAAGCTCTCTTGTATGTCTGCTTTAGGACAATGTTTAATTACACGTCACATACAGTTCTTCCCAAGATGTCCGAGGATAGAGGCAAGGCACACTACTGAAGGAGGCTCTTATCTCTAGCAGTCTCATTTACTCAGGGAATAAGAAGCTCTCTTACTGAATAAGACAGCGGTTACTTCTGGAACAGAAAAAGCTGGCCTCCAGCTTAAGACAAATGAATCTTTGGCTTATCATTTTTGCTTCCAGCCTCCCAGTAATTGTTTTCTGGTTTGGGATTTTTCACCCACAGAGTTTCTGTGTGATGCCAACCTCCCTCTTAGCTAAATATTTCCCTTACTACCACCATGTTCTTGTTCTCTCTCTTTCTTAACAAAAATGCTAAGCGCCCCTTTGTTCCATCCCAAGGCAACTAATTTGGACGATCTGCCTCAAAAGCGTGAGAACTTTATACCTTTACAGAAAAAAATAATGCTGTCTGTATGTTCTGCCCTGAGAAGACAATTGTATTTTTCTTTCACTTTGTTTCCAGTAAAAAAACCAGGAGAAGACTGACAGTCAACACTTAGGCTGTGACTGTATTAGTAAATTAAACACTGCAGAGACAGTTCTGCAGCACTGAGTAGCCACGTATCACAACACAGTTCATATATATACCACTAAATAGTTACATCCCAAAACAGAATGGCCACAGCCTGTCTCCTTGGCTTATGTTGACCAAACTATGCTCAAGCATCAGCTGTGAAACTGCTGGTTTGCACAGGATAAAAATTTCTCAGTGCCTGGGCTAACAATTAATAGTACAGACAGTCAAGTTCTCTGGCTGTATTTATCCTTATGGTACAAACATACTCTCTAGGTTTCAGTTTGGGTGGGTACAAGTGTAAGACTATGCACAGTTGGGACCAGCAAGTACTTCCCTAAGTAGCCTCTTCGGGGACATTTTTTTGAGTGGCATTTTCATACTCTTTTCATGAAGTTGCCATATGGGTTTTAAAGCTTTTAATTGAAACACTCTATGATGAGGCCACTTATTACTTCTATTTTATGATGGTTTTGTTTCATAAAGGAAATATACATTAATTTAAGTAAAGTAGGTTGAAGTCTGCCTTGTTATGACAATGTTATCTGAAGTGCTGTGAATAATTTACATTGATTCTGCATTTATAGTTCAATACAAGTTTAATTAGAAGGATTTATTCCATGAAATTACACCAAAGCTGTACTTGTACAAGTACAATTTGATTAAATCTCTTTCTGAAACGTTTGCTGTTTAAACATGGTAATAATAGGAACAATTGCTTAACCATTGTAATTTCTGTGCTATTGTTAATATAGAAACTGTACACACCTACCATAATACAAATGTCACATACCTGAACAGCATTTTTCTCTGTGAAGGATGCCTAAACATTTTACGAAGTATTCATAATTCTTCACTACAGATATAAAGTTTTTCTGGAATTGCTTCTGGCATTTGATTAATGGTAATAGTTCAAGTCAGTCCAGGTCAGGAAATAATATCATACTACTCAACTGTATACATACCCTGAATAAAATTATCTGATTAGACTTGTGCTGGGTTTGGCTAGGGTAGTGTTAATTTTCTTCACAATGGCGTGCATGATCTAGTTTAGTGCTGAAAACAGTGTTGACAATACAGAGATGTTTATGTTGTTACTGAACAGCACTTGCACAGCATCAAGGTCTTTTCTGTTTCTTGTACTGCCACACTGGTGAGGGGTTTGGAGGGGTGTGGGAGGCTGGGAGGAGACACAGCCAGGACAGGTGACCCAAACTGAGATATCCCACACCACATGGTGACATGCTCAATACATAAAGAAGGAGGAAGAAGGAGGAAGAGGAGGACATTTGGAGTGATGATGTTTGTTTTCCCAAGTCATCACTATATTCTTCCAATTCTCTCTCTCTTCCCACTGGTGGGGGAATGAGTGAGTGGCTGTGTGGTGCTGAGTTGCTGGTCAAGCCACAACAAATCTCCAAGGCAGTGTCATGAACTAGTATTTCAGCACATTCAGAAATGGGCTTGAATTATTTCACAAGTTTTTATTGTCCATTCCTCTGTGTTGGTAAAATGCCTTCCTCTCATTTTGTGGTTCTCATTCATTGCTAATTTTTGGGCTATGTTATCACTTCTGGGTTGGATACTAGTCACACCTAAAAACTGAATTAATGGCTGCTGGAGTTGCAGCACGATCTGATCCCTCTGAATGGCAGTAGGACCAGACTTGCACAATTGCCAGCACTACCTACAATACTCTGGGTTCTTCACAATGTGCTGTCTGGCTATAAACAGCCTGGTTGCTCGCAGTTGTTAACAACACAATCCAAATGGCTTGTAACTGCTACAAAACAATGTTACTGAAAAAAAGATAGCTAATATTACTTTAGGGTTTTGTTTGGTTTTTTTTAAATTAAATTAGCATTTAGAGTTTTCAATAACAAATCCTGAACAGTATAACATGCTTGATGCTTAAATGCCCTCATGCTAACATGTTTATGAATAAAAGTCATATTGCATATGGGCTGCATTGCTAAGAAAGAATAGATGGAACTTATTCCAGAGAAAAGGCAGCTTTAAAGCAGGATACCTATTCTAAATCACACCATGTGATGGTGGCCCACTGAAGCTTAAGTAACTTAAATAAGGACAATCAGTGAGATGACAGCTAAATGAAGAAGGAAATATGATGCAGTATATATGATAAATGTGAACAGTGATAGTTTCAAAGTGGCTAGTTATGTAGATGGCTAAATACTACTAATTGATTAAGGAAAAACAGTATTATATATCTCTTTATTGTGAAAGCAGACCTGTGATGCAGCATTTAATTTTAGTTGTAAGTCTGGGACCATATTTATGATCTAAAATAAAACATCCAAATTAATTAAAAACTATTTTCTGTAGGCATAAAGGTAATGAGCTATGGTATTTGTACATAAACAAGTCTGTACAGATTTTCTTGTTAAGTGTTTTCATGAGCTCATGTCTGCAAGTCAAGTGAAAACTCACTAAAGCTCATTTTTGTTTCCAGATGAGAAGACATGGTGGGATATTTGTCTGAGACATCAGACACCACAGCAATTAACACCATCATTTCAGTGCTCAATGATGACCTCTTACTAGATCCTTTTTAGTGCCTACTTGTGAGTGAGATTGTGTGCCATGTCATAGATTGTCTCTCTTCAAGTTACTTTAGTGCTTTTCACACTCCAGTATACAAATCTTCCCCATAACCTATAAAGCTCCAGGCCTTGCTCCTTTATAGCAATTCGTAATTCTCTTAATGACTTTGAGAAAATATCAGATGGCACCACACTGTCACAGCCATATCTGTGCTAGGTCAGAGACTGAGACCTCTCCAAGTCCCTCTGAGCTGTCTACTTTTGATAGCTAGAGAGCTATGGGTTACTTGAGATTTATCATCACGTCTAATATACATTGGAAATTTGCCTTCTAATCTGAAATTGCAAAGAAGTTTATCATGCTCAGAGGGAGATAGAAGACCAAGTAATTCAGTAGTAAGGTAAGTGACTTTGCCTAGGGAACCTCCCCCATGACGTTTCTGTCCTGCTTCCTCCTCATGCACCATTGTGGCACCATTAAGTGGAGTTACTCCTGATTTACTCTGCTAAGTGACCTAAAGAAGCATACGTTTAGGAGCTATCAACTAAGGTGACCCAACTGATCTTAAAAGATGAGAAAGCAATAGAATCAAGAGGATGTGTCACAGGTGAAGGGAGGTGATCTTCCATCTCTACTTGACCCTAGCGAGGTCATGTCTGGAGTATTGTGTTCAATTCTGGTCTACACAGTTCAAGAAAGACAAGGAGCTATTGGTGAGGGTCCAGCAGACACAAAGCTGATTAGGAGGAGAGACTGTGGAAGCTGAACCTTTTTAGTCAAGAGAAGAATGAGAGGAGATCACATTAAAATATAAAAGTACAGTCGGCCCTCTTCCACTTCGCGCCCCCCATATTGTGGCTTCACATCTTAGTGGCATGATTTTTAGCGATTAAGGAGGCCACTTTTCGCAACTGTGCATGCGCAACCTGACACGCATGAATATTCAATTAGGCAGTCATGAATATGCAAATCAACCCACACAGCCACGGCAGCTGCAGTGGCAGTGGCGCTTTCCCCTGCCCCAGAACGGCAGCAGCCGCAGTGGGCCCGCTTCCCCCAGAGGTGCTTTCATGCAGTTATGAAAGATTTACACACTCTCAGGTGTCCAAGACTTTCTTGAGTGACTCTCCAGGAGATGCTTGTCTACCCTGAGTATGGAGAGACCAGGTCTACCCAGCCCAAGAGACACTGGGACAGCGGCCTGGGCAGCTCCCCGCACCCATGTGCCTGGCTGAGCCGAAAAGGGGTTTTTCCCAGCGTGGGGTGGCTGCGGGTGCCGGGAGGGGCTGGCACAAACACTGATACACAGCAACACAGTGATGAAATAGCGCCAGGAGGCCGGGTGTGGGTGTGGGGCAAATTTGCATATTAATGAGCTGCCATTCAACACGGAAGCAGGGCTTCACGGCACCCGATTAATACAGCGGGTCTGTGATATAGGAGACCTGACTATCTCAAAGGAGGGTGTCAAAAAGATGATGTCAGACTCTTTTCAGTAGTGCAAAGCAACAGGACAAGAAGTAATGGCCATAAACTAAAACACAAGGAGTTTCACCTCAACATGAGGAAGAACTTCTTTACACTGAGGTTGGCAGAGCACTGGAACCTGCAGCCTAGAGAGGTTCTGGAGTCTACCTCTCTGGAAACATTCAGAACCCACCTGGACATATTCCTGTGCACCCTGCTTTGGCCAGGGGGTTGTGATGATCTCTAGTGATCCCTTCCAACCCTAAGTATTCTTTGATTCTGTGATTGCAGTCCAAGTCCTTAGGTCCCAAAACATAGTCTTGGGAAGCAAAACAATAAAATGCCTCATATTCACCAGGCAGGGACAATAAAATTGTTCATATCTGAAAGAGGATAGAAAATAAACAGATACTATCATTCAGATATGTCCTGAAATACAAAAGCTCACATTTAGATTTTTTTTTCTCTCTTTCTGCATTGCTGCCACCAAGGAGCTTACAATATCTTATAAATACCTACCAAGGAAGGAAAGGAAAGGCATTGCCAGGAAGCAAACATGACTGCAAAGTCATTCTTACAGGCTTTGGAAGCTACATTTTAAAAAACAATAACACTAATAATAATGGGATTTTTTAGTCCTGGGAAGGCAGGGTTAGCTCACAATGTGTTTTGCTGGATTTAGATTCTGAGTGCTTTGAATATTTACAAATGCTTATAAGAGTTGAGAATTATTATTGCTGCACATTGATAAAGAAGTCCCTTCTTTCTCAACAGTACTAATAGCATCTGCAGAGCTGAGACTCATAAAGCATTACTGTTGGCTTTTAGGATGATTCATAGGCTTATTTTAACAGAGAGAGGTATCTTAGCATAGTATTGGGAGTCAGCAGTTCCTCTCTTCTGATCTGGGCTCCGATACAAAATTTTCTTTATAGCCTTGAGCAGTTCGCTTAATCTTTCTGCCTCATATTCCACATCTGTGAAATATGTAGTTACCATATTCACCTAACAGTGAAGAAAGGTCATTGTTTCTCTCCTCCAAAAATATTCCCCTTAGGAGATACCTCACCTCAAAGTCACATGAGAACTGAAAGTTATCCTATGAATTTTCAGCCTTTGAGATTAGGTTAAAAGTTCGTCTGTGCTGATGGTACAGAATTTCTCCCCACAGAAATACCTACTGACAAATTCAGAACCTGAATCCTGGATACACACATGATCCAACCATAACACCAACATGAATGTAGATAATGTGGATGCTTAGTGAGCTTCTGCATGAAGGTAGAAGGAAGACTCCACTTAAAAGACAATATAGATGCAGCTCTTGCGGTTGGGAAGATAACTTTAGTGTCTATGCTCCAAATCTCTAATTTAACGTATGATTTTATACTAAAAAAAAAAAAAAGATAATTCTTACTCTACCTCCAAAAGGATCTATTTATATTCTTTTATTGTGAATCCATGAAAACTCTGCAGCATGCTAACTCAACCAATGTCCACTTTGCTTTACAGGAAACTCATTGGTAGCCTAGAATAATATTGAATAAATGAAATAGGATTTTTTTTCTTTTAAAATGGTAGCAATATTAAAAGGATAGCTCTGCAGCCCAGAAGAATATTGTACAAAAAAACTGGGCTTTTTTTTCAAAATAGTAGCAAAATTAAAAGGATATATTCATGATTAGTCTATGAACGTTACTCTACATTTTTAACTCTTAAATGGTCCATTCTAGTCTTTAGAGATCCAAAGTTCCCATTTACTGCAGAAGTTGTATTATGGTTTAACAGAACATTAGTCCTAAACTCCTCTTGTGTGATATTAAATGACACCATTGGGAACCTGGCAATGAGAAAGATATACTAAGAAAAATTATCCTAAACTAATGAACAGAGGACTAGAAACAGTCCCCTGAGCAGCTGGGAAATCCTATACAGATATATCCATGTTATCTTCTGAACATTGGTATCTCAAGCACACCAGGAAAGAAAAAGGAACTGCCAGCATCAAAATTCACATCCTTTTGTTCCTCTGCACTAGTTAATGAAACCAACCAAACCAAAATATTTAGACCACTGTGAAAGGAGAAGTCCAGCTGTGGTATCTCCTCCCAAACGAGTATCACAATTTCATCTCTGCAGTCTTTCAGTACCTTTTTTTTAAATTAAATGAGTCATGCAGCATAGTGTGTCTATTATTCTGTTGGAGAGCTGAATGAAAGCTTGATTCTTATATTTCACAAAGGTACTATACGGTAAAAGAAAATCACTCTCAAACTCTATGCATAGATTAATTTGTTTAGGAAGTTGAGGAGCAAAGGAATGGGGCCTGTGGCCGCCAGACTCTCTGTAATCATCCAGTCAAGTAAAAGCAACACTAAACCTTTGTTTAGATTGATGAACTTCTAATAAATACTCTTTCATGGAAGGGCAGATTCTAACGAAGAGTAAATATAAGCTTTTCTATTAGAATTAAACCAGTTTCTCTAGGTTCTATATTTTGATAACAGAAATATACAGTACTCTAAACATGCTTTATTTTTCCCAATTTCATGCAAAATCTATCCTAAAAATAATTTAGGTTATTCTCCTTCATTCTTGAGTAATGTTTACTTTTACGGGTTGATAGTCCAGTATTTCTAATGTATACTGTTGCCATCTAGCGTCAGAAACCCAGCAGTGTATTTAAAGTTGTGTTTTCTATTTTTAGAAGATTAAGCACGTATTTGTATGTCTCCACTAATACTTAAAACAGTTTAATTATCTTTTGTATCTATTCTTTTCACCAGCATTTATGATAAAGTCTATCCAACTCCTACCACGTCTCCTGCATATATTTTCCAAGGTCAGCTAGTGGGGATCAGCGCTTTGATTTCAACTCTGTTGGGCCACCTAGGCACGGTACAAGAGTTGGGAACGATGGTGGGAACTGAAACAGTTCCTCTAAATCTCTGAAGAATATGGGATGTCCTGCAGAAAGAGGAAAAATGAGAGAATGAATGAGAGGATGACTCTCACCTAAAGAGACATACTTAAAAGATAGCCATTACCTTTTGAACTCCCTTTAAAGTCATTGGAAAATCACCAGTATTTTCAGAGATCAATTCATCTCATCTGAAAGCAGAAGGGTAAGACAGGTCAAACTACCAGTGTGCTACAAAATTGCCTATTTCTCCCTTCCTTCTCAGTGTCAGGTAGGCAAACACAGGTGGAGACATCTCAACTAGAGATGACTAAAGCCAGATGACATGAATCTTACCTTAACTCACTCTCATGAGGTCTGAAAAGGATTTATTAACTGTCCAAATTTGGACTTAAGCCCGTCTTTTAAATAGCCCTGCTTGAATATTCCTCATGAGTGGTAATGAGATTTTCAAGTTACGTGCTCACTGAGGGCAGCTAGAATCCTTTAAATCTTTTCTAATCATTTCAAGAGAGGTCGAGAGAATACCGGAGGAGGCAGGACAATTTGATTACATAATTGATTAAAGTGAAGATACAGCAAAGCTGCCAAGACAATCCCTTTAGATTTGAAAACCCAAAGCATAATCCAACCCACTAATTCATCATAACAGCAAATAACTGGACAGTTGGAATCCAGTTGTGACCTTTTCCCATAATATTTAGAAAGACAGCAGCATGGTTTTTTTGGTTTTGTTTTAAGCCAACAGTTTTCATAGAATGGAATCTACATTAGAAGAGAGATTTTTGGCTTGTCTTAGTCCACTGGAGTCTTGCCCCTGATTTCAGTGAGATCAGGACTGTATTCTCAGTATTGCTGCGCGTACTCTATCGAGTAGCTAAAACTTATGGAGCACAGTGATGCATATGGAGGAGCATATGAGCTGAAAGCTTAAGCCAAAAGAGAGACTGTGTTGGAAAGAGTAAGATTCAAGGCATGCACAGCTTTTTCCTCTCTTTTCTGTCGAGTGTTCCTATCCAACTATTAAATGCACCCTCCCAGGCTGTCATAATTCCTGTTACTCTCCTCACATGTGTTCACACTTCTGTTAATACAGTTAGCTCCGCTTCTATATGGCACAGCAGTGGCACTTGGTTGCTGCGGTTTACTAAGAACTGGCTGGGAAGGTAAACGGAAAGGCAGGCTTTCTGCTGGAGCAATTTGTCAGAGAAGTACTGCAAGCCATATGTTTCTCTATCTTCTTCCAAATATTTGTGCTGATGTTGCTAGAAGGCGATGTCATCCAAGGAGAAGGAGATGCATGATATTTTGTGCTGTGATAGATTAGTGAAAAGATACAGCACATGTCTAATGCATTTTCAGCTTCTGAACTCAGTGCTTTTCAGCCACTGATGCTGCTGCTGCCACTAGAATTCATCAGATTATTACTCCTGCCACTTTGTTGGCCCCATTATTTTCTCATAGTGTTAGAAGCTGTGAAGATTTTGCTCTCTGTCTCCTGAGAGAAGTTACGCCTGAAGTATGAACATACTACATAAAATTGTAAAAGATAGAATAAATAAATCAGATCAGCGTCCCGTACTGCATTATATTAAATGCACATCCTCAAGTAAGGTTAAATGATTTCAAGTTGGTTTTAATTCAGCAACTTTTCTGACTTGAAAACATAATTCTCCAGACTGGCACAGGCAGCGTCTTGGAACCAGTTTTCATCCTGCCAAATTCCAGCTGAAGTTACTGAGCCCAGTTGGTCTCACAGATGTAATCTCTGCAGCACCACTAGATTATACTTTATTACTGCCATGAGATTAATGCTCCCTAAAACAGGTAGATTCCATAACAAGCATGGACATGACTACCAAAGGAATAAGCATTCAAAATTATAGTTATATCCAGATGAAACTTCATTTGTCACTACAGCAACTCAACTATACAGTACAGTCCCGCTTTAAGGGTTGAAGAACGACATTTCCCTGATCCTCTTATCTCTACTGTGCCAAATACATTTTGTAGAGGTCCCACTCTGCAGCTGAAAGATCTAGTGTCAAAGTAATAAATTACTTATATTTTTATTTAATTAAATGAATAAAATATAACCGTGCTATAAAATAGAGACAGAAAAATAGTATATGCCATGCATTTGCATTTCAGAACTGTCAGCATATTCTATGAGGAAATTATCTCCTTAATATAAATGAACACAGGAAAGCAATTAACTGTTATCATTTAGCAACAACAAATTGTAGTATATTACAGAAAGCTACATCAGAATGACACCCTCATATTCATGATCAATAGGTAGCTGCTTTATCCTTGCACAGCTGAAGAATTAATACAAGGGTAGAGGTTACAGCAGCAATTAATTATTAGTACAATCATACGTTCGTGTGAGCATATTGATTCAAATGTGATAGAGATCCCCTTGGACCGAATTCTATGAGGTGCTACCCTGCCATTACCTAGACAAAACTGCTTTCAGTGTCAGCAGTTTTCACAACTGGTGACATCACAGAACTGGATCTTTACAGTAATCATAGAACATGAAAAACTGACTGCCATCTTTAAACAAACTAGCTGCCTATTTAAACTGATTGTCGACATCTTTACTGTACGTTACAGAGTGCTCTGAACTCCAGTTTATCCCAAGGATTTGGAGATCCAGAAAATTACAAATTTTAGTGAGTTAGGTAAGGGCATAGAGATTTAGGGATTTTAGTGAATTAGTGAAAATTTAGTGAATTTTTAGTGAATTTTAGAAGGATTATTAGACTTCAAAATCATTCAAGAGGCCTGAGAGTAAAGGTTGAAAGTTAAGGGTGAAAAACGCTGTCCTGTAGTCTCTGGAGGCAAACAAAAGTGTTAGCCACAACAAGGGGNGCTAAACCGCACTGAAAGAGCTGAGAATGGCCACAGTACAGGGAGGCAACACAGGTCCAGGGCTGCATTTTTCTCAGGTCAGAACTGGGAAGACCAAAAGCCTCCACACAATTCAAAAAATGACTGAAAGGAGGTAGGCCACCAGTCCACAGCTCTCTGCCATCTGAGTGAAAGTCCTTTGTTGTTTTACTGAGGAACGACTGAAGGAGCTGGGGCTGTTCAGCCTNGAATTGCTTGAAGGACTCATGGCAAAGTACTGGTATATGACATAATGTTGAAAGGAAGAATGTTCATGGAGTGATTTGCATATGCATGAGGCAAGGGGTTAAAGATTGGTGACAAATCTGGACGGTTCTGTTTTTTGGCACCTGGCAGGGCAGGGGACACTGCTGTCCCTCTTTCCTTGGCTCTTGAGCCAAAAATAAACTTTTTCTGTAGCATGCATGAGTCCTGACTGATTTTCCTTGAATCATCAAAGACCTACTGCTAGTGATTAGGAATGACTGCTGACCTCCTGCAGTATATGACAGCGTAGATGCACTCATTAGGTACTGAGTTGTTTTCTCAAGCAGCATTTTTTTTTCNGAGCTTTTTCACAGAGGGAGTGATGACTCATTGGAATGGTCTGCCCTGGGCAGTGGGGGAGTCGCCATCCCTGAAGGTGTTTAAGAAAAGACTGGATGAGGAGCTCAGTGACATGGTCTAGATGATGGGAGGCTCAGATAGATGGAGCATGTTGCCTATGGCTCCTGGGTTGTGGATTCGATCGCTGGGTGGGTGTTCGCTTGGGAGTTGGACTAGATGATCCTTGTGGGTCCCTTCCAACTCGAAATAACCAGTGAACCTGTGAACAGCGTGGGATGTACACCGTCTGAGATCTAGAAAGTCCAAGCAGGAAGAAAGAAGCAGAAGAAATGGAAGGGGGAAAAAAAAGAGAGACAATCAATGAAATGTGGTTCCTGTTCCGTTATCGTTTTTAAAGACATTGGGTATGGGCAGGCAAACATTGCTGCAGCAAATGTTATGTTCATTTAACCAGAGTGCTTGCAGAATAAAACCATCTAGTGATTCTTGCCTCTAGCTGGTGGGACAACTGTACACCTGGCAATGCAATGTTAGCCTAAACAGCATTTCCAATGCTATCAGCAAAACAATTCACCTTGTTTATTGGTATTTACTAGCATAAATTTCCAACTTGAAAGGCACATTGCTCACTTCCTGCTGTTCCTCTAGTTTAATATGTGTGTTAATGAGGCAGTTTTATCTTAATACGTTTTTAAAATGATTTAATTCTTTGCATGCTGCTTGTGTTCAAATAATATATGAATGAAGTCTATGTGTCTTCCAGCCCTATGTGCTTCTGAAAAGGATGGTTTAGTTTAATGCTAATCCTCCTATTTCTATCAAAATGCACTAGGAAAAAAATGTTGCTATGCACAAAGCCTTTAACTGGTTTCTAAAAATTCTTACATATGTCCATAGATTTTATATTTAAGATACCTATAAAATCATAATAAAAGTTTCCAAAAACCGTGTGAAGAAATATGCACTCAAAATTAATAGTTCTAAACCTTGCTGAAAACCGGATAAATGGACTGCCATGGAGTTCTGCTCATTGCAATAGAATGGCCCCAAGAACTACACAGAAATCTATTTGTGACTGAATAAAATGCTGCTTTTATATCTTACTTCTTATCTAGAAAAAAGCAAAACCAACAACAAAAAACAAACAATGACACCACTACCACCAGCAAGAAAATGAAGCTGGAATTTGCACAGCCTTTTCGGGACTGTCTTTAGTACTAGACTGGTACTGAAATTAACCATAAACTTCAGAACTGTAGTTGCATACATGCAGTTGCTTTTCTTCTGTATAAACAAGCCTGATTCACTTCCTGTGAAAAATTCTCCTTGACTCCCCTGGGGCTTGGATGGCACTTAAGGGAAGGCTGTCAGAAAAAAGTGATGTTCATATTAATACATTAAGCAGAGAACAAATAATGAAATGCAGGATGTTCAACCTATAAAACTGATTGGAAAACTCACAAAAAAACCCCACCAAAATTCTTCAGTAAGAAATGTGAATTTTGGGATTATAATTACATGGTGAGCAAGAGTATGAAAAACAACCATAAAAATATATTGTGCTCCAGTTTCATAACATATATTATTTTTTAAGACTTCCTCTGTTTAGTGCTTCAAAAGGGAACCCTTTACTATTACAGATTGGATTACAAATCTTAAGAACTACTAATGATAACGTATACGATTACTGATCATATATTAATCTCTGATACATTTTTTACCTTCTGGGTTTTGTTTTGTTCATTATAATTAATTATATTTGTAGCTTTCAAAAAAAAGGATAAAATTATTCTGAACTCATCCTTCCAAATAATTTAACAACTAAAGGCTTTGCCAGCTTTCTTGCTGTTTAATCTGAGTCAGATTGGTAGTCCTTTGGTACCACTCTCATTTGGAGGCACTGCAAATTATTTTGTTGAAAACAAACAGGGCTATGTTGTTTATAACCAAAATTTATATCTCAAAAGAGGTCTAGTAGGCAAGCTTACATGTGCACAAAAACTATACAAAACCTCTAATTTCCAACTGCTGAAGGTGGTACATTCTAAATATGACAGTGACTCCCTCTGGCCAAAGCCATGAATAGCCTGAGCTCAGGAATGAACGAGGCTTTGAAGGGAAAGCCACCACAATTCAAAACCGTCTGAGAAAGGAGATTCTGTCTTTATTTCACCATCTTCTCTTCCTCCACGGGCTTCCAGCTCTTTCCAGCCTCTTCCTCTCCTCCAACTTGCCAAAAATTTCTCGAACATAACACATGGAAACTGAAAACTACCAAAACCTCAAGAAATTAAATGTTCGGTTCAACATGCAAAATCTACTAGAAGAAAAATTCCCAACAAGACTGGAAGATTTTCCCATTCTGAAAACTAACATAGGAATAGTATCAAAGCAGTTAAAGTAATAAACTGGAAAGTTTGTTTTAGAAATTTCTCCTGAGTCTGCTATGCCAGTGAAAGACACTTTAATGGACTTAAATCAGAATTTTTATTGTACAGGACCCTTTCTTTCTCCTTACTATGCATCTTCAGTTGACTTCAGAGAACAAACCTGGAACAGGATGTTTAGAAAGGCAGAACCACATTTCTTCGATACCACTGAGCTAAAGTGCAGGAACTGAGTGTAAGTGTAAACCAAGAATATAATTATTTTTAACTTGAATTACTAAAGTTAGGACTCTGCATCCCATGTAAATGAAACACTTGGATCAAAATGTGTTTGCTGGCTTCCTTTAAAATGTTGATAAATCAGGAAGCCTGATTCTGTTCTCACACATCCATAAACCATAATATAAATTGACTAACACAATTATTTTTTATGGGTGCTTCATCTATCTAAGTAAAAGCTAAATAAACTACAGCATTAGGCTTTTTTTATTTCAACATGCTTTCTTTTTTATTTCTTCCATGGGCAGTTCTATACAAATAATTCTACTGTTATATCAGATATGGCTCCTGCTGTTGAGATAAAGACAGTTACTGATATCACTAGTAATTGAGTTTGGCTATATGCAACTCCATTAAACTGTGTTACATCATAAGCATTGCTAAATGAGATAGAAGCACATTACAGACAGATGTTTTAATTACGAGTAGATATAAAAAAGAGGGTGTCGTGGTTTGACCCTGGCTTGTTACAGAGGACCCACCCCAACTTCTCCTGAAGGAGAAAACTAAAAAGCCATATTCTTAGAGAAAAACTGGAAAATAAAATAAAACTGGTCACAGGCAAAAGAAGAAAGGCAAAACTATAAATAAAGANTGGGGCCTTCAAAATCTCTCAGCCTCCCGACGCAGGTTCTGAGCTGGCACGCTACATCTTACTACTGAACTTTTTTTCCTCTCTCCCAAGTATGTTATTCTGCAGAGACGCCTGCCTTTATCTCTAACTTTGAAGGCCATGGCAGCACGGACAGCTCAGGCAAGAGCTGAGCTGTTAACCCCCTCGCTACCAGAGCAGCAGAAAAAACCCCTAAACCATAACAGAGGGTCTGTAGGGAATTTGTTTCTGTGTTACAGACCACTTCTTCAAGGTCATTTTTAATTCTTAAAATATCTTGCCATATTCTTAGAGATCTTCCCAGTCTCCCACTATCTACCAATTTAGCATGCATACATTTTATTCTTTATTCCAGCCCACTAAAGAGATCATGTTAGTATTAATTTTTTCCACCATAAGCTAAAGTTAAATTTACAAATTAAAATTGATTGCATCTATTTTTCCTTTTTAATAAATAGACACTGTATTTGCCCTTTTGCAGTCCTGTCACGCTTCCCTAAATCTCTGTATGTTTTTTACATAACTCCTAGTATCTGTAAGATTCTTGATTTTGCATTCAGTTCCCTACAGTCAGATTCAACTACATCATACAGACTCCTTTCTATACTGATTAAGCTTCTCTGTAAAATTAGATTTCTTTGTTCCAATTCTCCCTATGAGAAAAGCTGAGAAAAACTAGAGAGACAAATGAGAGAATCTCTCTCCTTTGACAATTCTTATTTACAGATGAATTTTGTGTCTGTTTTAATTATTACAACATTGTCTTCAGTTTCAATCCATTTTTTCTTTGAGCTGTATGTCCCCAGCTTTTGCTTCAGTAATCACTTCCTTTTAGGAATCAATTTATAGGTTCTGTGGATGCAAAACAAATACAATAAAAACAGATGGTAACTTACCAGTATGGGAAGTCTGCTTCCAAAATTTAGGGTTTATTCTGACTTAAGGTTTCAAAAAGGTTAGAAGACATCTCAGCATCCTTCATTAGAATAAAAGCACTGAATCTCACTTTGATAATATATCAATTTCTATAGCTTGGATTGCCATGAAATTCCATCCCATATTGCAAATTCCCAAACGAATTAATTTTCTTTCTTTCTCTAATATAGCCAAGGTCACACTTCTTGAAAAATGAATATTTATTTTCCAAGCCTTAGTTTTGACTTCACATTTCCCCTATCACGAATGAGTTAGTTGCAGTATCCAACTTGTCATTGAACAAATGATGTAATTTCTCTTGGTGTCCCAGTGCTTTCAATTAAAGATTTGTTTCAAGATATGGTACATGCTGGTTTTCAGATTGTTTCTCTGGAGTTATCTAAAATCATGTTTTTCACTGCCACACTGAAACTGCTTCTATTTCTCCCTTAGAGTTATTTCCCAGCAAACTGTTACTGATTTTTTTCACTAGAATAATTACTAGTTTTCAAAATTCTTTGTCCTATGGTATGTAGCACTTGTTCTAACCATAACAAATCTGTTCTTACAGTCAACGGCAAAATATTATAAAAGAAAACACCTCTCATATTGAAATTCTGCAAACAGCATTGATTTGCAAATCTGCTGAAAACAATTACTTCTCTGAACGCAGTTTTCAATAACCTCGTGTGTATCTGTGAATTCTTTTTTTCACAAGGCTCCTACAAGATGTTTCTGTTCATAAAGTCTTTCTATTCCAAGTGGTCTTCGAAGAACAATTTGTCTAATGACATTACACCCCTGCAGACTGGGGAGCTGAGAGGGATCACAGAATCACAGAATATTCAGAGTTGGAAGGGACCCACAAGGATCATCGAGTCCAACTCCCAAGTGAATGCCCATACAGGGATCGAGCCCAGAACCCCGGTGTCATGGACACCATGCTCTCTCTATCTGAGACAATCTCAGGGTCATGTCATCATCTTTTTTTTCTAAATTTTACAACCTAATTCCCTGTCTCTTCATCCCATTATCTAGACCATGTCAGTAAGTTCCTCATCCAGTCTTTTCTTAAACAACTCCAGGGATGGCGACTCCACCACCTCCCTGGGCAGCCCATTCCAATGAGCGATCACTCTCTCTGTGAAAAACCTCTTCCTAACATCCAGTCTGAACCTCCCCTGGCGCAGCTTAAGGCCATGTCCTCTTGTTCTGGTGCTGGCAGCCTGAGAGAAGAGATTTACACCCTCCCGACTGCAACCTCCCCGCAGGTAGTTGTAAACAGCAATGAGGTCACCTCTGAGCCTCCTCTTCTCCAGGCTGAGGCTTCTCTGCATAAGACAAGTAGATGGTGTCCAGATTTAACCAAGAGCCCAGATCATTAGGTAAGGGTTGAGGCAGGTCCAAGGTCAGCTGGGAAGCCAGTCTGCAGGTCTAGGCAGGAGCCCAGTTCAGCAGGGGACGTAGGCAGGCTGGTCTGGTTCCCCCTGGAGCTGTCAGGAGCCTCTTTCCACTGTTCCCAGGAGGAAACGGACTGCTCTGCACTGCACCACTGCTGAGCTGGTCCTGATTCCCAGCAGCCAAACCTTCAGGAAGGGGGATGCTCTCTTATGCAGCTATAGTTGCTCTGACACACATAAATATGTACTTATCTTCTTATAATGAAGGAAGAGCAGCAGCAGCACCTCTTGTTTTGGCAGCACTGATGATAAATATTTACAAAAAAATCATGCCAAAAACAAAAGAAACTTCTGAAGGACTGTGTAATACACTGAAACCCAAACATTTAGTAATACGTAGGACAATGAGGCTTTTTGCCAAGGCTTTCTTTTTTTACAGGTTGTGAATCTTTTCCTGAAAAAAATGAACCTGTATGCAACTGACTCCTTGGAAGAAGGCCAACTCCTTGGATTAGGTGTTCTTTTCCATATTCATTTTACTTATAAAATGAGTTTTGTCTTCATTGTTGCTACAAAATCCCTTCTGTTGCCTAATGATTTCATTGCTCCTGCATCACTTCCCTGTTCCTTTTTGTTAGTATTAAATGTTGCTAAGTAACTGACCCAGGATGAGGTATTCTTTGGCAGAACTGTTATATTCTTTGAAATATGTATAGAGATTATTCAGCAAAATGAAAATTACTCTCCCAAAGGAAAGAAGACCATTTGCATGTACCACAACTCTCATTTTGAGATGATTTCTAAGAAAAAATTGAAAGCAGTTCCTACAAACATAATTTACATTTCCAAACTCGGTAGTTAAGGAAATATGAATATTGATGAAAAATTCCTTTACCTTCTCCATGAGGTTTTCCTAAGCCACACCAAATAACACCATTCATTTTTCTGTTAATAACGTGTCTCAGCTGTTACAAGCAAAGTAACTTAAAGCCAAAATAGCTTCACTTTCCATCAGTGAAAGCTCATTTAGAGAATTCACCTTCGCTGTGAATTATTAAATAGAAATCATAATTTAAGTAATTTAGCAGCAAAGAGATGGGAAAGATGGAATTTACCATTTTATCTAGGCCTCCTAATTTCATGTTAACTTTGCAATGATCTAGTGTCTCATCTGTGCTACTTAAATGGACCTGCAATCAGCGATAAGGGCAACTATCCCAATTGTAAAACTCATCTGGGCTAAACACAATTTTCATTTTGCATCTCCCTAAAACAATCAAAAGCGCTAACAGTCACACTGCAAATCAGTTTGTTCAATTTCCAATGTGAAGGTTTAAACTGCCTTAGTACTTAATAAAACATAATGGAGGACTGTGACACCAGGATAAGAATATTACAGTGGAAGTTTATGAAGAATTTCTGGAAGGGAATAGTGTCAATCATTATTAAATTATTCAAGAGCTGCTTGAGCTGTTCTGTGTTGGTGAGAATAGTCTTAAAAGCGTCCACATTCTATTATGTTATTTTACAGTTTTAAATTCCCTCAAAATGAACAATGTATTTTCTTTGTACATCTTTAACACAGACATGCACTTGTCATGAATAAAAAGTATTTAAAATTAATTTCTTATTGATGAATGTTTTAGAGGCAGGAGTTTGGACTATCAAGATAGCAACTCTTCTTTACGTGGCAAATATATCTGCTTTTGATCATTTGAAAATTTATCATATTTTGTTTAAAAAAGGCAGATGGACAGCTATCATAAACACTAAATAGCAAAATTACTTTGCTTATGAAGTACAGAGGCATAAAATTACTCTTGCAAGAGTATACTTGCAAGAGGATGGCTCAGTACTGGCTATGGGCAATAACCTCTTTACATCTGCTGGTTGAATAATCACAAGATTTTTAGACACTTGGAATGAAGCCACATATACACAAAGTCTTACAACAAGTGGCTTTGTACTGAAAAAAACCCCCACTTAAAAAATTACATTGTTCCAGCTCCCGCTATTGTATAATTAATATAAATAGGCTGAAGCCAGCAGGTGAAATATTGTAATAGCCAGGCACAAGTAGCAGCGAATATGCAGGAAAGAGAGTTGTCATGGAAAACTCAATTACTTACGTACCTCAGCTATTAATAACTGTATTAAATTTGAAGCCCAAGTCAAAAAGTGTGACTGCTCATGCTGGAAAGGCACACTCATCCTTGTCCTCCTAGAACCTATGCCTGTAAAAAAGAAAAAAGATGGAAGAAAGATGACTTCCTCTGTTTCCTCCTTCCTGACTGTATCCTTCCTCAGGGGTGAGTTATTCCCCCTGGATGAGCTTGATACCAGGAGGTGTGACCAGAGGGTTGAGGGAGGCGATTCTGCCTCTCTGGGGAGCCGCAGGCAGCTCTGGGGACCCCAATAAAAGTAGGATATGCAGCAAGTCCAGAGAAGAAATCCACTTTAGTACAGTGGTGAGTGTCTCTGTCTGCCATGTGGGAGACCAGGGTTCGATTCCCGCCGGGTAGGCAGTGGTGTGGTTTAAGAGTTGGACTCGATGATCCTTGTGGGTCCCTTCCAACTCACAATAACCTGTGAAATGTCATGTCTGAGAACGGCCAGGAAGATGACGACAGGCCTGGAGCACCTCTCCCACAGACAGTGAGAAAGCTGAGGTTGTTGGGCCAGGAAAAGGTTCCAGGGAGACCTTCTACACTTTCCAGTACCTGAAAGGGGCTGACAAGAAAACTGGACTGGGGCTTTTCACTAGAGCATGTAGTGATAGGACAAGGGGGAATGGGGCCTCAAACTGTAGGAGGGTGAGGGTGGAACAGATGTTAGGAAGAAATTCTTCCCTGTGAGGGCGTTGAGACTCTGGAACAGGCTGCCCTGAGAAGCTGAGGATCCCCTTCTGGAGGGGTTGGAGGCCAGGCTGGGTGCAGCTTTGAACAACACGGTCTAGTGGAAGGTGTAGGTTGGTGTTACGCTCTGGGATGTGCTCTCGGTCTCTGTACGGGTGTTAGATGGTGAGTTGGACTAGATGATCCTTGTGGGTCCCTTCCAACTCATAATATTCTGTGTGTGTGTGTGTGTTTAATGACCTGAAGTTTGAAGAAACCAGGCAGTCCATGTGCTCGCTTTTCCTGACACGTCGGAATACACACGGACAGCGTGTGTGTTTGTGGGGTGTGTGTGGGGGGTGTCACACCAGCGGTCACAGAGGTACACACTGGTCACACCGGGAAGTGGGAGGGGTGCTGTCACACTGGGGCACACCCAGGGATCACACGGGAGGAAGGTGGGAGGGTAGGGAGGTGTAAGGGCGGGTACACCGAGGGCTCACACCGAGGGATCAAACAGGGCGAGTCACAACCACACCGGGGGTCACCTCAGGGAGGGGGTCACCCCGGTGCACGTCAGGTGACACCGCACGGGGGGGTGACACCGCACGGGGAGGTGACACCGCACGGGGAGGTGACACCACACGGGGGGAGGTGACACCGCATGGGGGGGTGACACCACACGGGGGGAGGTGACACCACACGGGGGGGTGACACCACACGGGGGGAGGTGACACCGCACGGGGGGAGGTGACACCACACAGGGGGGTGACANNNGGCGGCGGCCAATCAGCGCGGCGGGGGCGGGGCCAGCGCGGCCCATGGTACTTCCGGCAACAGCCCCGGGCCGAGCGCCGGGCGCGAGCGGCGCTGCCCTGAGGTGAGCGGGGAACGGGGAGGGAACCGAACCCAACCCGTGGGAACCCGGCCCGGAGCTCGGTGTGTGGCTGTGGGTGTGCGAGCGACCCCCGGGGTTTTGTGCCTGAGCGCGGGCAACCGTGGGTTGAGGGGTTTGGGGCTGGATCTGTAGGGCTGTGTGGAGCTGAAGGAGTTTGGGAGAAGCTGTTAAAAGTCAGGACGAGCAGATGGGCCTGGGAAAGGGATTGGGGCGAGGAGTGGTGGGCAGGAGTGAGGGGTGTGGAGGGGAGGGGTGTTGAGCTTGCCCGGAGGAGGGGGGTTTGGGGGTCACAGTAGGGTGGGTGAGGATGGGAGCAGGTCCTGCCTGACAATTCTGGTGGCTTTCTGCGGTGGGGTTACAGCAGTGGTGGTGGAGGGAGAAGTGACTGATGTCACCAACCTGAACTTGTAGGATGCATGTGACAATGCCCCGTACCGCTTGCTTGTTCCTGGAGAGACAGGGATGGGTTGCTGGGGAGAAGAGGAGCTGATCGTGCTCTAAGAGCTGTGGTCAGCAGCACCATCCCCGAGTGGAGACTGGTGACAAGTGACATTCCTCAGGGGTCAGTGTTGGGACCAGCACTGTTTAACTTCTTTGCTGGAGAGGTGGACAGTGGGCTTGAGAGCCCCCTCAAAAAAAGTCTGTGGTGGCAACAGGGTGTGTGGTGCAGCTGACACACTGGACCTTGATAAGATGGAGGTGGGACTGTGTGAACAAGCATGAAGTTGAACAAGGCTGAGTGAAAGATTCTGCACCTGCTTAGGCCAATCCCAGGCCCGAATACAGGATGGGTGGAGAATGTAATGAGAACAGCCTTCAGGAGCAGGACTTTAGGGCGTTGGTTGATAAGAAGTTCAGTATGAGCCAGCAGTGTATGCTTGCAGCTCAGAAAGCCACATACGTTCTGAGTTGCACCAAAAGAAGTGTGGCCAGTGGGTCAAGGGGGGTGGTTCTCCCCGTCTGCTCTGCTCTCCTGATATCCCACTTGCAGTGTTGCAGTGTTGCATCCAGCTCAACGTACAGGTCAACAGATGTTGACCTGTTGGAGCTGGTCCAAAGGAGGGCTGTGAAGATGATCAGAGGGCTGGAGCACCTCTCCTGTGAAGACAGACTAAGAGTTGGGATTGTTCAGCCAGGAGAAGAGAAGGCTCTGAGGAAATCTTTAGACCAGGCAGGGAGGGCTACAAGAAAGCTGGAGAGGCTCTTGGTGACAGGACATGTAGTGTCACAAGGACAGTAGTGACAGGACCAGGGAGAGTAGCTTCAAACTGAAAGAGGGTAAGTTTAGATTAGGTTTTACAAAGACATTCTTTAGTGTGAGGGTGATGAAGCACTGGCACAGGTTTCCTAGAGAAATGGTGGGTATCCCTTCCCTGTCAGTGTTCAAGCCTGAACTGGATGGGGCTCTGAGCAACTCAGTTTAGTGGGAGGTGTCTGTACCCATGGCAGGGGGTTGGAACTAGGTGATCTTTAAAGTTCCTTCCTATCCAAACCATTCCATGGTAAAGACATTTCATTTGATATGAGGGGAGTTATAAACAGCTTGGAAAAAAAGTGGGTTGTGGTTTGTGTTACTCCTAGGAAGCCATGAAAGGGTTGGAAAAGCAGATGTGGTAAATTTTGGAAAAAGCTCTTGTTGGGTGCAGAGGAAGGCTGGGTTAGGAGTAGGAAGTGGACTCTAGACAATGCACTTTGTGTGGTGTACAGATTTTTAATTAAAGGAAAATCCAATTGGTTCACTTAACTTCTATTTCCTCTGGCTTTTTATGTGCCTGTGCCCTCTCCTGTTCTAACTAATATATTGGGCCGATGCTGACCAAGAATGAAAATAGATAAATAAATTCATAGTGATGTGGCCTAATACCTTTTTTCAAGTTGGAAAAATATTAGAAAATGCAATCTTGTTAGGACCAAAGCTGCTGGTGTTACATGTTAACATTATCATATTTGCAGCACATGTTATCTTTCCTCTATAGCCTGCATGTGAAATCTCNCGTTGGTTGATAAGAAGTTCAGTATGAGCCAGCAGTGTATGCTTGCAGCTCAGAAAGCCACATATGTTCTGAGTTGCACCAAAAGAAGTTTGGCCAGTGGGTCAAGGGGGGTGATTCTCCCCGTCTGCTCTGCTCCCCTGATACCCCAGTTGCAGTGTTGCATCCAGCTCTGGGACCTGTTGGAGCTGGTCCAAAGGAGGGCTGTGAAGATGATCAGAGGGCTGGAGCACCTCTCCTGTGAAGACAGACTAAGAGTTGGGATTGTTCAGCCAGCAGAAGAGAAGGCTCTGAGGAAATCTTTAGACCAGGCAGGGAGGGCTACAAGAAAGCTGGAGAGGCTCTTGGTGACAGGACATGTAGTGTCACAAGGACAGTAGTGACAGGACCAGGGAGAGTAGCTTCAAACTGAAAGAGGGTAAGTTTAGATTAGGTTTTACAAAGACATTCTTTAGTGTGAGGGTGATGAAGCACTGGCACAGGTTTCCTAGAGAAATGGTGGGTATCCCTTCCCTGTCAGTGTTCAAGCCTGAACTGGATGGGGCTCTGAGCAACTCAGTTTAGTGGGAGGTGTCTGTACCCATGGCAGGGGGTTGGAACTAGGTGATCTTTAAAGTTCCTTCCTATCCAAACCATTCCATGGTAAAGACATTTCATTTGATATGAGGGGAGTTATAAACAGCTTGGAAAAAAAGTGGGTTGTGGTTTGTGTTACTCCTAGGAAGCCATGAAAGGGTTGGAAAATTTTGTGTGGTAAATTTTGGAAAAAGCTCTTGTTGGGTGCAGAGGAAGGCTGGGTTAGGAGTAGGAAGTGGACTCTAGACAATGCACTTTGTGTGGTGTACAGATTTTTAATTAAAGGAAAATCCAATTGGTTCACTTAACTTCTATTTCCTCTGGCTTTTTATGTGCCTGTGCCCTCTCCTGTTCTAACTAATATATTGGGCCGATGCTGACCAAGAATGAAAATAGATAAATAAATTCATAGTGATGTGGCCTAATACCTTTTTTCAAGTTGGAAAAATATTAGAAAATGCAATCTTGTTAGGACCAAAGCTGCTGGTGTTACATGTTAACATTATCATATTTGCAGCACATGTTATCTTTCCTCTATAGCCTGCATGTGAAATCTCTTGTTAAACTAAGGAGCAGCATTTGTGTGGTGAATGGGAAGAAGGCAAAAGCTGGCAAGGTCATAGTCTTCAAAGTGTGGAAAACTGCTTTGTTCGAGTTCTCAATGTGTCAGAAGCGAATCCCACCTTTCAGAAATGGTAGCAGAGCACTGTGTGAGTGATATGCCTGTGATGCCTCTGTAGGAAATCGGGGAGATGTGTCACAATGTGTGTATGTTACAGTCTCCTTTTGTCCTGGTACCTGGTTAACAGCCTGGCATGGGGGTAACCCTTAACAAGTGAAAAAATATTTAGGAAAATGAAAATTCCCTTACTGAAACATCACTAACTACACAGTGTGGCACAAACTCAGTACTTACAGGCCTTAGAAAAAATGAAAGGAGAAACACCGGTTCTATGGGCTGTCAGTCTCTTTAACAATAATTTATTAGTCATGTATAAAAATCAGTCATCTGTTTGATCACGGCAGAGCAGATCACACAGGATACAATTTTTCTTCTTTTGGAATGATTTCTTTTGTGGAATGTCATGATTCTTTTCCTTGTTCTCTAACGAACTAGGAAACCTTCCTCAACCTAATAAATGCTGAAAGACAAGAGGAATGAAGTTAGGGAATAAAAAATGTACTTAAACCACTGAATCTGTTTCTCAGAAGGATGCTTTTAAAAGAGAACTTTCATCACGGTAATACTTTTTTTTTTAGAGATTAAAGAGAGAACTGAAATAATGGCAAGAAGTTTTGCAACTTGTAGTAGTAAACAATATGCAAATGATCTTTTCTTGCTCCTTACAGAGAAACCATGCCATTTTTGGGCCAAGACTGGAGATCCCCTGGATGGAGATGGATTAAAACAGAAGATGGATGGAAACGATGTGAACCCTTTAGTCCTGCACTCGAGGATGGGAATAATCAGCTGAATGATATCAGCCACGCTGTGTAAGTTTAAAAAAAGGTGATTCCGCCTGATTTCATGGCAGGTGGGAAGGGAAAGATTGACTTGATTTCCATTCAGACTGCAACTGTTTGTGGTAGCTGATACCATCTGTATAGAAATGCAGCCATTTATTTTGGTTGGTTAGGCAGACAGGAGACCTTTATGGAGATTGTCTGTGTTTCATCACTGCTTCCTGAGTTACTTATTTTAGGCAGCCAGATCCCTTCTTAGGTTGTATGTCTTTAAAAATACATAATAAAATAAAAAAAAAAGTCAGAAAACTCCAAAGCAAACCAACCAACCCACCCCCCAAATCCCAAGAACAACAACCAAAAAACCCAAACCAAACAAAAAAACCCGTCTAGTGCTATTTAAAGGTAAAAGTGATACTTAAGTATTGCAAATACTTAAAAACAGGCATATTGAACTGTTACCACTCAGTGAATGGAGACTTTCTGCTGAGTGAGTGTGGGATTAGTTCTATTTATGGCAGTCATTATATGACTTTGCTCCAAATGTACAATCAGTGACAACTTAATGCTCATTCTCTAATCCAATAGATGGCTGTATGTGCTCCTGTAAATCCGGACAGGCGAGAGACATTAGATAAATAAAGTAATATTTGTGACAAATGCCCAGACTGGTGTGATATAAATAGCTTTGTCAAACCCAAAATTCTGCTTGGTTTGTCTACAAAGAAGTAGTTCTGAGGGACAGTCATAAATTACAGCATAACGTGCTAATAATGAGGAAAGGGAACCTTCAGTGTTTTGTTGTTAGTCCAATAAATTACATGATAACCCATCTGATTTAGAGGGAACTTACTGGCAAGCTTGTGCTTGCTGTAGTCATACACCCATGTTTCCTAAATTTGTGAAATAATCCTTAAGGTATCAAGCAATGAAGAATTAAGCTTATCTTGACGTACTGATTTCTTCATGCCCTTTTTTGCTTTTGTGTTCATCTGTCACTGTTCTTATTTGAGCTTCTCCTTCCACACTCTGACCATGTGTGGATACACAGTGGATACAAAACACTGTTTGTCTGGAAGAATGTTCAGTAAGCCTCCAACATAAGTTGCCTTAAATACCTTTGGAAAAAAATCTTTTCTTCCATCTTTTATATCTTTAATAATATACCTGGTGAATTAAAGGAAATTAATTTATTTTTTGAGGTATTTGCACAGTTGCTGAATGTCTTGTAGGTTGTGAAGGAAACAATCATTGTCTTTTTGAATACCATCAAGACTCTTGCGCTCATAATTATATATATATATTTCTATACATTTATTCTCCAGAGAGCAAGGTGAAGTATTTTTATTGCTTCTTTGAACAAGAATACTGGTTGTTTTTTCAATTTTATTTTTGTGTAGTCTTGAGGGACGCTGGTATTGAACTCCTCTGGAGTTGTCTTGCTATAAACAGATTTAAAGCAGCTGGTTTTGGAAGGATATATGCATTAATGTTCAGGTTTAAGACAAAGATATTCATTTGAAGGGACTGACCATGAAATGTGCAAAGGGAGGAAAAGGTTTCTGTGCAATCTGCGGTGTTTCATGATTTGGATTTCTTGGGCTAGCTTGCAAATTTGTCGGAATCTCAGACTTGGGGGCCAGCCTAGTCTGCAGCAGACACCCTCATCTCTAGTGGTTGCCCATCTCCGTCTTAAACACCTCCTGCTTAGCAAAGGTGGTGTGAGGTCATGGGTTGGACTTAAGGATCTCAAAGGTCTCTTCCAGCGTAGTTAATTCCTTGATTCTGTAAAGGCCAAACTCTGTGGCTTTATTTTTATTTTTCAAATTCTGCTTCTGTCTATTCAGTTAAAAATGTATATTGCCTAAATTTAGACTGCAGAATTCAAGTTGGTACTTCTTGGGATAGTAGCACTACTTTGTAGCAATGTCACTACACTTTGAACTTTGGGTCTGTGACTGCAACTTGAACTTTTTATATGGAAGTTAATTTCTGCTGCTAAACAGCAATTAGTGTCTATTGGCACAACACTGTAGAGCAAAGTAGGGTGTCAGTGACATCTGGGTGCCATCTGGGCCAAACATATACCCAAAGCAAGGCCAGCTGAGGTTGGGTTTTACATGGCCTTGCCCAGTTCACCTTTCTGTATTTCCAAGAATGGTAATTCCTTTCTTGGCTCCTCTTCTATGTTCTGTTTTTCTCAGTGTATATTTTTTTGTTTGCTTTTGGTTTATCCCATGTTGTGGGATTCCCCTCAGTCTAGTAAGAATTTGTCTTATCTCAGGTTGTGTCGTTTACCACTTGACTTAGTACTGCCCACTTCCCCTAACCTTGCAATCTATCTCTTATCTTATTTATGCCCTGATTTAGAAACTGACAGCTGTCAGATTTCCCTCCACCACCAGCTCTTAACACTGAACGAGGTCAGTTCTCTTACCTTCATGCATCATGTGCTCTAGGGTCTTGGTAACTCCTCCCTGGACTTACTCCAGTGTGACAGTGTTTGTATTGTATTGGACAGCCCTGAACTAGGCACAGCACACCCAAGGCAGTTTCTCATGCCAAGTAAAGAGAGGTGAAGCAGCGGTGCTGTTTAAGAGTTGGACTCGATGATCCTTGTGGGTCCCTTCCAACTCAGAATATTCTGTGATTGCTTCTTTCAGTCTGCAGGATACACTTTTGTTGGCTGAAACCAAGGTGCAGTTGGCTTCATACAACACAAGGGCACACTGCTGACCTGTTTTCAGCTACTTATCCACAAGACTCCTGGCTCCTTTCCTACAAAACTGCTTCCTATCCAGTCTGTACCCAGGGTATACCTTGGCTTGGGGTTCTCCTGTGCTGTGTGCAGGGCTTCATGTTGAGGTACAGCAGTGTAAAATGCTTTGACAAATATATTGTTTTTAGTTGGTGCAGGCACTTAACTCGTGTGTTAAGTTGACCATCTTCCATGCATGGTCAAGCTGTTTGAGTCTCATCTAAAGAACTTAGTGTGTTTCTGTATGTAATTGCATGACTGGAGTGCCATGTGAAAAGAAGCAAGGGGATGAGAAAGAATAGCTGGAGCTCAGATAGCCCTGTCACCTTTTCCATCATTTTAAGTGTCATACCCTAAAGGTTATTTAAATACTGCTATGAAATGACTATTTTAGTAAAAGCTGAAGTTCTGGTATGCTTTATGGAAAATGTTATAGTTCTAACAACACCACTTTGCTTTTTAAAGCTTTGGAATATTTTTTAATGAAGGGCTTCATCAAGACAAGAAAGTAAGAATAGCTGTAAATTGGCAGCATTATGTATGTACTTAAATCCTTCCAGGTGCACTCAGATGTCATATGCAGTATTGTGACAAAAACATTTATTTAAAGCTTCTGTTAGACCATATGGCACGTGCAGCACTTGATTTAGTTTATTGTGTCTTAGGTTGGTGTTGGAAGCGGGCAGGGGTTGCTTTTGGGATGGTAGAGCAGCTTTCTTACTTGTCAAGCAGCTCTGAAGATTTCTGGAAGGAACCCTAGCAGTTGCTGGGTAGCTGCCTCTGTTTCTTTTCCAGTCTTCTGATGTCTGTGGGACCCTTGCTTTCAGTCCTTGCTTTCAGACTTAAGGTTTGTCAAGAAAAGAGGTGGTATGTATAGATAAGCAGGGAAAGACTCTCCACCTGAAGTGGGACAGAACATGAGGACGTAAAGCCTTGTATCAGAAGATCCTCAAAGGTAACAGTTAAATTTGTCTTTTTCCCTAAAAAGACACTAAGAATTTCAGGAATGTCATAGGCAAAATTGAATTTTAGGCAAAGGTGCTTGAAATACATAACCATCTTCATCTCCACAATTCCTTCTGGAGAGGTCCCAGGTGACTGGAAGCTGGTGAATGTCCCAGTTTTCAAGAAGAGCAAGAAGTAGGACCCTGGAAGCTACAAGCCTGTGAGTCTTACTTCAGTGCCTGGTAAAGTTATAGAGAAGATTATTCTAAGAGATATTGAAAAATATCTGAAAGACAACAGTCTGTCACAGCCAGCACTGCTTCATGAGAGAAAAGTCCTGCTTATCTACCCTGATCTCCTTCTATGACAAGGTAACCCACTTAGCTGATCAAGGGAAGGCAGTGGATGTAACCTTTTTGGATTTCAGGACAGCTTTTGATACCGTGTCTCACATCTTCTTCTAGACAAAATATCCAACACACAAATGGATGAACGCATCATGTGGTGGGTGAGCAATTGGCTCATGGGTCAGGCTCATGGTGTCCTGTCACTAGTGGGGTTCCACAGGGCTCCATCTTACTCTGTGCTCTTCAACATCTTCATAAGTTTCTTGGACGCAGGAGTGGAAAGGTTAACAAGCAAGTTTGCAGAGGACACAAAACTGGAAGGAGCTGTTGACTGCCTTGAAGGCAGGGAGGCTCTGCAGAAAGACCTCAAAAAATCACGGGGGCAATCACAAACCATATGAAGTTCAACAAGGGAAAGTGCCGGATTCCCCAACTAAGATGGATCAACCCTGGATGTACTTGCAGGCTGAGATGCTGGAAAGCAGTGCCATGGAAAGGGACCTGGGGGTCCTGGTCAACAGCAAATTGAATATGAGTCAGCAGTGCCCTGGCAGCCAGGAAGGACAACTGTGTCCTGGGGGGCATCAGGCAAAGCATCACCAGCTGGTCGAGGGAAAGATTGTCCTGCTCTGCTCTGCACTGGTGCAGCCTCACCTTGAATATTGTGGCAGGTTTGGATGTCACAGTATAGGAAAGATACCAGGGTATTATAGAGTATTCAAAGGAGAGCACTGAAGAAGGGGAAGGGCCTCGAGGGGAAGATGTATTGAGAAATGGCTGAGATCACTTGGTCTCTTCAGCTTGGAGTAGAGGAGGCCTCATTGCAGTCTAGAATTTCCAGGAGAAGAGGAGGGGCAGGCACTGATCTTGTCTCTGTGGTGACCAGGGACAGGACCCATGGGAATGGCCTGAAATTGTGTCAGGGATGGTTTAGGTTTTTAACCGAAGAGTGGTTGAGCACTGGAACAGGCTCCTCAGGGAAGTGGTCGCAGCACTAAGCTGGACAGTTCAAGAAGCATTTGGGCAATATTCTCAGGCACATGATGAGACTCTTGGATCCCCAGGACCAGGAATTGGACTCAGTCATCCTTGTGGGTCCCTTCCAACTTCATCTGTTTTGTGATTTATTGTCTGTCCTTAAGCTGCCTTGCTTGTTTATCTGATGCTTGAGGAAGTATGTTATTGGGGGGCAGGAGTGGGCTTTAAATCCCTTCAGGTATGTGACTGGTCTAAATGGCTTTCTAGGAATACTTTCTCTCTAGGAACAAAAGAAGGATCTTTACAGATTAACCATCCTCTTCCAAGGAGGCCTTAGAATGCAGCCTCCCATCCTCTCCATATGGCTTTGGCTGGGTCAGTGAGTTAGTTTCTGTGCTGCCTGGATTATGTTGGCCTAGTCTTGTATCTGTTGTTAGGATGCTAAAGCTTTGGGACCTTTAGGCTCTATTTCTGGTTCTGTGGCAACTCTTCAGATTCTGCGCTAACTGCCCATGACATGATGATGCAGCCAATATGTTTAAATTTTCAAGCTCACTACAAAATTACTTCTATTATGATAGCTTTGGAAAAGCCCCCAAACCTGAGGGGTTGGAATGTTAAATAGTCAAATAACTTGTTGGTGTTGATGTTCCACTTTTGTCAGTTGCTTTGCTTTTGCCTCTTGGTGGTTTCTTCTTTCTGAACTTGCTGTTAGACTAGATAGGGTATTTGGCACTATTGCATAGAATATTGAACATGTTGAGTCTTTACCTTCTGCTTTAAAAACATTAAGGTGTGAGCTAAGGCCCTCACCTTGGACTGAGCACTCTCTGAATGTAGCGATATGTTAGGTTTTATGTTTCAGGATTTAAAGCTAAGGTGAAATTAACTTTCTATTTCTCAGTCTTCTCGACTTGTGTATCTTTCTGAGCTAGTGATTACTGATTAGAGCAATCAAAAAAACAGCTTTTTTCCAGTGTTGTTTAGTTATCCTCCCTGACAGATGATTCAAGCTTGAAAATTTTAACTGTATAAACTAGAAGCAATAAACTAATTTAATTTTTGCCACTTAATGCCCAAATACAGGTTATTCTTAAACAAACTGGTGTCCTTCAGTTTAGTGTTCAGTTGTTATAATTTGATTTCAAACTGACATTGATAATAGCTTCATCTGGCAAATTCAGATTAAAAATAGTAACAAATGTGTGGAGTGTTGTGTACAACTTTGTTGTCAGTGAAGACTAACAGGGAAATAAAATAGTCCTACAGTTCAGCTTCACTACCACGTATCCTTAATTCCAATTATCTGTACAAAACCATGACCTTCATAAGAGTTATCTTCCTTCTCAGTGCTAGAAAAATGAACACACATTCTTATTGGTGTCCTTTTAGTTGTCTGCAAAAATGGAAAGAAAATTTTATTTTCCTATAGCATGGGCATTTTTTAAACATATGTGAATGTATAGTCCTCAGTATTGGGTTACATATTTAACTATCAGAAGTAACATTGATCATAGTTGAGTCTCTCTGGCATTGACAAACCACTTGGTTCTCCATGCAGTACAGATCATTGGTAAAACAGTGCCATGACACCTGTACAAGAGTTGTGATTCAACCATTTGTTCAAAGAAAAGCTTCTGCCCCTAAAGGTGCCAGTGATGTCTTTTTCTGCCCATGCGAGGATGTATAATAATTCTGCAGTAATTTTTACCTGTGTGCAGTTTTTCAAGGCTTGGTCCATTTCAGATAATGAATATTTGTACCCCAGAGCTTTGCAGTTGTCCAGCTAGTACTGACTCCTTAGCAGTCCTTCCTAAATGTCAGCAAACTTACAAGACATCTGTTGGGAGGATACTTTTGTGTATTTCATCACTTTTTTTCATGTAAAATTCAACCCACTTGGGAAGAAAAGAACACGACATCTCTCAAGATACATGTTGCTACAGACAATCAAGTAGAGGAACTTAATTTAGAATATGATTATTTTTTTCTTAGCTGGTAGACTTCAGTGCAGAAAGTTGTGAGCTGTATGCATCTTAAATATTTAATCGCTTCTGTTCTAATTAGATGTTTTTATTTCAGCATCATAACTGGGGATGATGAGAAAGAAGTATACAATACTGAAGACTGTGAGTTTGCAGCCAAGAAAAGGAAAAAAGATCATTTTAGGAATAACACGGATTCACAGTGTAAGGCTGGGGGGTTTAATTTATTTTAGGAGACTTGTGTAGCTTCAGAAAATTGTTATAGCTGATCACTCATATTCACCTCTAGAGTAGCCTTCTAGGTTGTTACTTCTGTATTTGCAACAGATTTTGATGTCAACAGTGATACATCTTAATTGAAGCTGTGGTATCGATCATTTATTGTGTTGGGCTGATTTTTTTTTCCCCAAGATAATTCATTTAAAAATACCTGAGTATTGGGTATCTTCTAATACTAACCACTGTTGTTCTGAGGACTAGTTTTGGATTTCATTCTTCTAGATGCTTATGGGAGCTTCTGCTTCCCAAAGCAGCTGGTTTATTTTTGTTTAATTCAAATTCTGATCAGTCATACAACCCCAAAGTCAGTTCCTAAATACGTTTTGTTATAATATGTATCTGTATAGTGTCATAAAAACTTTATGGGTAATGAATTTTTTAAATCCCTTTAAAATTAAAATATGAAAGCTATTTTGTCCATTCTCTTTTGCAAAAGATCACTTGTGCTTTGGACTGCAAATGTGTATGACAAGTAACTTAGGGAAGCAGAGAATCTGGTAGAGTAGATAAAAAAAGATAATTTGATTAGCAACTTTTTGGCATTTCTGATGCTGTGATCTTGAAATGATCATTGTATATTCCCCAAATATTTGTATATTCCCAAAGGCATTAGACACGCAGTATTGCAGAAAGCTGCAAGCTTCCCCAGGCTTGTCTGAGGTTCAGATAGTTCAGAAGAACCAGGCTGTATGTCTCATTTGACAGCTAGTGAGACCTCTGAGAGCTGAAGCTCTGCCTGGTTGCCTTTAGTAATGTTGTATAATTGATTCCCCTGCAGTTCTCTGCCGTTAGTTCACAGGTCATTCCGAGTTGGAAGGGACCCACAAGGATCATCTAGTCCAACTCCCACACAGGGATCGCTCCCCCAACTCCGGAGCCGCGGGCACCACACTCTGTCCATCCATAGTTGATCCAAGTCAATGTGGAGCAGGCACCTCTAAAAAAACCATGGATTGTAGGTTGGGGGTTATTTAGGAGCATTGTTATGTCAGTGGTTGGTCATAGTTGACAAAAGTTGTGATAAATGTGCCAAGTCTTGCATTTTTTTTTTAAATGACATAACTCTTTCATTATTTTCTTGAAATATATAGCTTGTGAAAATGTTTAGTCATTCTTTCCAGCCTTTATAAACTTTCTTCATTAAAACTGCTCTGCCATCTCTATGCAACATTTTATTGAAGATTGTCTGTTTAGTTCAGTTTCTTTCCAGAAGTCATTAACTAACGTGCAAGCTAAAATGCTTTTACTTTGATTTTATTTTAGGTTTTTATCGTGAAAAGTGGATTTATGTTCATAAAGAAAGCACCAGAGAAGTAAGTCTGCATGTTCTAGGTCAATTCCTACAATCTTTGTGCTTCTTAATTGACAGACAGTATATGAAAAAAATATTTGTGCTGTGTGCTCTTAAGGATTATATTTATTTATAGTATTATATTTAACTCTGTCTTCATTGGCCACAGAGCACAACTGCACATGGTGAGGCAAAGGCAGCTGACAAAATGACTTTTACATGGGTCATTGTTTGGGGGGTTTTATATAAAAACCAAACCAGAGATGGTTAGAATTAATCGCTCATCTTTTCAAGTAATTCTTCATAGAAATTAAAAAGCTTAGAGTAAAAAGTTCAAGTAGCAGAATTTCGAATTAGCAAGGAATAAGCTACTTGAATTAAAAAATTCACAGCAACAATTTAAGCTGATTTAAGACATCGTTTACAGAGGCTCTAGTTTTTCTTACAGGCTGTAAACTTACTTGATCTTGAAATTGCTGTCTCACTACTAGGGTACATTTTTTTTCTAAACTGGATACTGGTTTTTAGGGTAAAATAAGAGAAGGAAGGCCTTGATAAACTTGTGAAACCTATTATAGGAGAGCATTGAAAAGAAAGAATGAAAAATAATAAAGAAATAAAGTTAAAGCAAGTGTAGGTATGTAGCTGAAATTAGGTAGGAGATATTTTTTGAGTGATTTTGTCATGATGGTGCATTGGGAAAGGCAGAGCTGAAGTTTCATAGAAATCTGTTTCCGGCTGTTCAAGGGAATGTCTTTCATGTTAATGTGTTTAAGCATAGCCTGATAACTGTTCAGCCAGAGAGTAGAGAGAAATATTTCAATTTAAACACAAGTTTTGTTGTCAGTGTTAATTCACTGCCAGCCAGAATGTGCATATTGTCAAGTGTGCAGCACACTTGGATCTGAGGTATATCCACTGGATGAGCTAGCAGCACAATCCTGAATTTGGTCACTAACCAGGAGGGAATAATTACCATCACTATGTAGTGAGGAGTTAACTGTCCTCTGTCCCGCTGGGATACGTCCAGGGTAAGTTCTCATTGGGTCACAAAAAGGAACATTAATTTGTGCTGCCATCGTGTCACCATCACATAATTCACGAAAGAAGTCTGTCGAAGAATTAATTTCAAATGATTATTTGTCCTCCTCCTTCCCAGGCTAACAAGCCAGCCTAGCACACTGCCCTGCAAGTCTTTCACCAGTCAGAGTTTCCTCCTAGCCTCATTTTATTTGGTTCTAGGCTCCCATGTGGCTTTGTAGCTCTAAATGTACTCGGGTTGTGATCCCATGTCATTTTAAGCTGCTACTTAAGTGGTTGACAACAGCCTCTGAAATGTCCATAATCACCTTAAGACACCTGGGAAGAAATAACCAGAAGAAAATGCAATTGCTCTTGCTACATGAAAAAAATGTATCTAAACTTCTGGAAAATAAATTCTAGTTGTTTAAACCATTTGCTCTAACAATCCTAGGAGCAACTAGCTGTGTTCTTACCTCAAATGTGAGTCAGATGATTCTTATGCTTATAGGCTCTGACTGCTGTTCAAGCAAATTCTTCCTCGTGGGGAGTGCGATACCCATGAGAAAGTGCCAGCATCGTGGCCATGCCAGAGTGGAGTAGATTCCCAGGGCACTCCAGTAGCAGGGATTCCAGACGCAATGATGAGTATGAATTGAAAGGCCTTGCCTATGCACCTGTTAGTTCCAAATAGCCTATCTGGTTTCATTTGTTCCACAAGAAATTAAATAACTCTTCTGTCCAGAAACATTCTATTTTCCTGGAGCACGGTATCCATAAGAGTCAGTTGCATGTCAGAGGGCTTTTCTGAATGTTTTGCTCAGTTTTGTCTGTTTGCTTGTTTCCATTTAAAGTGTGGTTTGTGTTGTTTTTTTTTTTCTTCAGAGACATGGCTATTGCACATTGGGAGAAGCTTTTAACCGCTTGGATTTTTCAAGTGCAATTCAGGACATCAGAAGGTTCAATTACGTGGTCAAAGTAAGCTTTTTATTGTATGTGCATACTATAAAAATGCATTTTGCTGATGTCCCTGTGTGTACAGAAGAAGCGCTTTTGCACTGAGCAGATGATGGTTTGTAACTATAAATATCCTGTTCATGTGGAATTTGTACTGCGTGAAGCAGCTTTAAACTGAGTAATTTTTATTTGGTCAAAACTCATTATATTGCTGTACAAAAGCCTGTAGCTTGAGGAGGGTGGTGGTGGCCAGTGTGCTGTGTATTGAAATAGAAACATGATGGTAGTTTCAGTTGTTCATCACTCTGGGTAGTGAGCTCTCTTTAAAGGCCAAATAATTTCTATACAACCAAAAATAGCAGAATGTAATTTATATGAAATATACTCTGCTATCTTAACTATGCTTAAAATGGCAGTTTCCAGAATATTTGATGTGTAAATATTCTGCGGATTCTGTTTCTTCTGCAACTTAAGTCCTGTGATTCATTGCACACTTTGGTTTTCAATCTGAGACAAGATATCTATGCAATTATCTTTAACATCCCTTAAAACTTGAGACTCCAGCCCTAATTTCCTCACTGCCTAACCAGCTGCCCACTTAGAAATGCCTCTTTTGACGGGTAACTGATCTACCTCTTGCCTCGGGGATTTTTTTTTCATCTAACTTGAGACAGTAAAGTGCTTGTCCCAACTCCTGGGGAAGCTCAAAATGAGTCATATCAGGACTAGAGTTCAGCTCAGTGGTGAGGCCGTTCACGGGTAATGTAGTGGTTGGAATGCACCCAAAACTTGAAAAGACATGAAACAAAATTAAATAAACGTACCATGAGAACGCCCTTACCATTAGGCTGTGGTGTATTTGGAGAAAAAACACATTCTATCCATCCCTGTGAAGCTGAGGCAATGTTTTGTTCTTCCAGAAAAACAAAAGATGTGGAAACAAAGCACAAAGGACTTGCTTCCAAGCTAGTGGTTAGAGTACTTGCCTGGTTTATTCCCCTTGCAGGTTTGGGGTGTTTTTTTGTATGTGTGTGTCGTGGTTTAAAACATTACCTTTTAATGCTGCTTTGGGGGCAGAATCGAGAATCTTACCCAAGACTTTTCAGTCTTGAACAGTAAGGACAAACAAAGGCATCTAAAGGTGATTTGTGTTATAAATGGTGTCAACTTTGAGTGCCTTACCTGAACAGAAAACAGGTAAAATTAATTTTTAAAAAAGAATTTTACATGGTTTTTTTAGATGCTGCCGTGCCTAAGCTGGGTTGCTTGAAACAGTTGATTAGAAGAAAGTGCAGAGTCCAACATAATTACTTTGACCAGTTTTTCTTCTGTTCCCTAAAGAATATAAAATCCTGGTTTAGTCATCCTGGTTTAAGATCATTGATAAAGGAGCACTACTTTAAAATTTGGCTTTGCAATCCAAACCATTACTCTGCTAATGCTAGATCCTTACAAATCAGGGTGAATTTAAAATAGCAGGCAGACTTCCAAAATCCTTGTAACATTTTAGAATTTATTTGATTTTTTTTTAATTTAGAGTTGCTCTACAAATGCAAACATATAATTATAATCTTTGCATCAGTTCCTTTGAGGTGGTAAAGGCAAACTCACTTTTGTCACCAGGTGCAGAAGACCTCAAAAGTTACCGAGATGCTGATTAAACATGATTGATGTGAATGACAGCTGCTGCTCATTTTGGAGCCTTAGAATTTGTTGACTTGAGTACCATGTGCAGTGTTCTGTCTAACCAATTAAAACATCTGAGTGGATGTCAGTGATATGTGAAGTTGCCACAACAGACTTTTAAGAAAGCTGTTTAATCCTGTTAGATTTTAAGCCAGTCTGCAACTGAGACCTAATAGAAGCAGAAATTCATCAATCAGTGATAAGGTGACTATTTTTGTGTGCTCCTCTGCTTGTCCCATTTGTAAGATTGCAAGGTATAAATCAAGAATACTTAAGTCCAAGCCCTACCAGGTAGCTCTTCTTTTATCCCAGACCATCAAGAGGATCCATTTTTGATTCTCCAACTAACTGAAAATCTGCCAATCATTATTAAAAAAGTTAATACTATGGATACCTGTCCAGGACCCTTTCAGGGTAGGCAGTGAGGGAGAAGGAAGGATCGATTGGATTTTTGTACAGTAGTATATTGAGAATTTCATACCTGTTAAGTGCTGATACATTGAGTTTGAAATGAGCAAGGGTTCTTTCCAAATATTTCCATTTGAGTAAACAGATGATCCACTCAGTTATACTCGCTAGTAGATAAGCCATGGTAATGCACTCATCAGTAAGACTGAACTGCTACCTTGCTTCTGCTAAAATTATCTTAATTCTTGCATATTAACTTTCACTGAAATTGAAGTCTTCGTTAAAATCAGTCAGATGTAATTTGTTTCTTTGATTTGATCGCTAGACTAACATGACTGATTTTTTTTTTCAATTAATTAAGAGAAATGTGCATACTTGTTTGAACTGGCAAACTGCCAGAGGCCTCTAGATGTGTTCTAAATTATTAATCAAATTAAGAGGCTTTGAAAATGCCAAGAAAGAGATCCTGATATTTCTTTCTACAATTTTTGAGACTAGATTGCTTGTATTTAAGTACATGAAGAGAATTATTTCCTGCTTTCATAGCACATAATGTTTTGTCAGGGATCATGCAGAGAAGCCAGAAGGAACATTATTGAATCAGGGAGAGAACAGGTGTATTCCCTCTTTCCAAGGGAAAATTAATATAGAGTGAAGTGTCAAATCAGTGTTTTAGAAATGAAGATACAATCTAATTTTTGGCAGGCTTAGTCTTTGTTCACCCTCTGTGCCAACACTCGATGTTATCCTACATAGCCGGGCTCTGCAGGTTAGTGTTTGTAACTAGAAGCACTCAGTAGGGAATACTGAGTTCTGCTTCCTGCTTTCCCTTTCCAGTGTGTTGAGACACTTGTTCTGAATTCAGCATCATAAAATTCAACTGCAAAGCTCAGTGCCTACACTTCTAAACCTTGTAATCCTGTCACAGCATCAAAGTCTCTCGTATTTCATACTGAGACCGTTTTTTGTTGAAGAGGCAACGGTTCTTATCTACAAAACTGAATAAATAATGTGAAAGCGAAAGAGGCAGAATGGGGCAATGGCTGCCCCTAGTAGCTACAGCTTGGCATTCACATGCAGCAAGAATTTCAGCTGTTCTGGTTGCTTTGTCCTAAACCATTCCCACTGGTCTCACCACTCTTCTGCTCACAGTGGTTTCAGAGAGAGGGGTGTGAATAGCTGGGAGATCCTTACTATATAGTAAAGGATATATAAGTCAATAGTTAAGGGTGTGGATAAGATGTATATAGTTAAGGGAAAGTTACTAATATGACTAGGCAATGGGAGGCTCAGATGGACAGAGCGTGGTGCCCATGGCTCTGGGGTTGGGGGTGCGATCCCTGTGTGGGAGTCACTTCGGAGTTGGACTAGATGACCCTTGTGGGTCCCTTCCAGCTCGGAATAACCTGTGAACCTGTGTACTTGCATACTGCTAATTACTAGATCACTGTGATTTATTCTGCCAGCAACCTGAATGTAAGAGTAATAGAAAAAAAGACTTGTTTTTCCCCCCTGGTTTAGGTAAAATCAGGTATTTCCCCTCCATGAGCAGAAAGTAGTGCACTAAATCAATCACACTTGAGTTTGACCAGTATGATACTTTCACTCAGAAATTGAATTTCTGGTAGCAGGTGTCAGTTCAGAGTGATGTTGCTGGCCACCAAATCTGTCAAAGGCTTCAGGACCCAACCACATCAAAGTTCGCATTTGTATTTGTGAGCCTCCAAAACAGACTCTCTTCATTGTTCACTACAGTTTATGAAGAGTGTGTTCTGTCAGAGATGAGATAAACTAAAGATGAGATGTTCTGTCAAAGATGAGATGAAATACTATTGATACTGTATTTTGAATATGTACATCCTTCAGGAGTTTTTCATGGTATGCCAGTACGAATGCCTGAAGCTTTCCATGTTTGTCTTTTGTTTTCTGAACTTATATTTTCATGAAATGCCATTACAGTGCTTTAAGCTGTTGTAGGTGAGGGTATGCACTGAAAGTGTGTATTTAAAACAATCCTATAATTGTGGTGTTCTTCTAAATTTTAATTTTTTGTCCTAGCTTTTGCAGTTAATTGCAAAATCCCAGTTGACTTCACTGAGTGGTGCAGCACAGAAGAACTACTTTAACATTTTGGACAAAATTGTGCGGAAGGGTAAGACCTAAGGTTTTGTAATCTGCTTGATTAGATGTAATTTCTGTGACTAAGCTACAGCTGACTATTTTTGTTAGTTTTATTACTGTTTTTACAATGTGAAGACCTAGCAATAGCATGCTTAAGGAGTGCAAGGTTTCATACTTCCCATCCCACAGCTGCAATAAGTTGTTTTCTCCTGGCTACTGAATAATGGATATTGAAGCAGACTGATGAAATTAAGCGACTATTAGATTCTGTTCAGAAACTACTGGTTACAATTAAACTATACCCTTCATGAAATGTAAAATTCTAGATTAATAAAGTGTTTGGTTTTTAAGTTTGCATTATATACTAAGACTTGAAATATGTATCTGTTTTGTTTATTTTTTTGAAAAAGCTATTACATAATACTGATTTTTTTATTCTAATAACCCCCTAAATTGAGATGGAATACTGTGTGCTTTGTACAAAAGAAATTGGATTTATAAGTGGTTGTTCAACATTAAGTTTATTAAATGCATAGTGTGAAAAATGGCATCAAATGTGCCTGTCAGATTAATTATTCATCTCGCATGTATGGGACAGCCCTAATGAATGTCCTAGTGGGAATTAGGGCAGCTATTGGTACACAAATAGTTGAGTTATAGTTAGTTCATCTAAAAACAAAGTGTTGATTAACCAAGCTGTTAGTTCAAACTAACTAGGTGAATCAAAAATTGCATTTGTTTTGTTTTCCAGTCATGGAAGACCAGTATAATCCACGATTAATCAAAGATCTTCTACAGGATCTGAGTTCTACTCTCTGTATACTGATTAGGGGAGTAGGAAAATCTGTGTTGGTGGGCAACATCAATATTTGGATTTGCCGATTAGAAACTATCCTTCTGTGGCAGCAGCAACTAAAAAACCTTCAGATGAACCAGGTATGTTATTAAATTGAGGTAAATAATATTTGGGGGTGGGGAATTACATTAAACATTGGTTTATGATTTGTAAGTGAACAAAGTTGCAAATACTTTTTAAACAGCTTTATTTGGGTTCTTTATTTTTAAAGAAATGATGTGAAATTAATGAAATGGAATCAACTGAATTTTCTAATGTTTTAATAGCTCTTTTCTAATGAGGGCTGCTACCATGTCTGTACTGCTGGCTTGTTGTAGAGATATGTAGATATAATTGTTTTTCTCACTCAAATGAGTTTCTAAATGTTTAGCTCTAGGTTGTCAGATGGAAATATTCAAGTAACAATTTCACAGCCTTATTCATTAGCACAGTTGCTTTTTTTTTTAAAAAAAAAAAGGATAATGACTTCAGCATCTGGATTCTCAGCATGTTGAAAGCACGTGGTGTGCACTGTTCTAAGGGTTTATAGTGGAAACTTCTGATGATAAACAGGCAGGGTTTTTTAATCTGACTGGGCTGCTCCTGGAGGAAGACGTGCTGCACTAAAGTCATACAAGTGTTTCATCTGCTGGCTGTCAGCTGTGAAATTTTGCAGTTATCTTTCTGTGTGTGATGGCTATCTGAATACACCAGCGACTTTTGGAATAGAAAGGAGAAATGAGGAACCCAGTCTCAGCAGTTTTCATATGCCAGACAAGCACAGATGGGTCTGAGACACTGCAGTTACTGCTGTGCTTGTGGGCCACTTCCCTCGGAGCTGTTTTACATTGGCTGAAGTAACCAGTGTGGAGTCCTGCACCTATAGTGCTCACATATTCCTCAACAGAACGGTAGTCCCAGAGGTGTTTATAACAGCTGACACTATGGGAGGTCTAGTCTAGAAGTGAGATGAATGGTGGTGACATGAAGCTGCAATGGTGAGGGCCCACTGACATGCAGCTGCTCTGCTGCCCATGCCCCATCCCTCACCAGCTGGGACACCGCCTCCAGCATCCCGGTACTGCGGGCTCTGGATTGAGCTGTGAATGAGCTGTGCTGTAGATCACAGAATCACAGAATTGTCTGAGGTGGAAGGGACCCAGAGGGATCATCGAGTCCAACTCTTAAACGGCACCACTGCCTCCCTGGTGGGAATCGAACCCTTGGTCTCCTGCATGAGAGGCGGGGACACTCCCCACTGTACTAAAGTGGGTTTTGTGATTCCCCTGTTAAAGTTCACAGAGGTGTACGGCCTCAATGAAAACTTTCTTAGTCCTCTAAGGTGTCACCTCTGCAGAACTTCCCATTTATGTATGGGGAGAACTCTCTCCAGACTTCAGAAATTATCCTGCTCTCTTCTTCCTCTGACTTCCATAATGCTTTCCTTCTGTATTTCTGATCTTCAGACCTGTATTCTATTCTGTACTCTATTTGTCTTAAGGCAAATTGACATATGCTTTGTTTCTTAATAAAAATTGAGAAGCTCTACTGATCTTACAGATTAGAAATAATTGGTTCATATCTGTTATAGTTAGGGCTTTATCACACTTATCAGAAAGATAGAATTGACTATATTGCTGTTTTCAAGGCTGCATACTATTATTTTGTGAGAAGTGTTTTTAAAATTATTTGAAATTTAAAGAAAGAATTTAGACTTTATTTTATCAGTAGGAAAGCTGTATGTTATAAAGCTACAACCTGTGGCTCTTTCTGTACTGGTAGTCATTTAAGTTTTCAACAACAGCAGTTAGAGAATTATGGGAGGCAGAAATTAACCAGAGATTTTACTCAATGGTTTTGAACCGTGTCAAGTTTTTGTAGCTAAAAGTCTTCAACTCTCATTTCCAGCAAGTCAACAATGGGCTTACGCTGAGCGATCTCCCTCTCCATATGCTGAACAACATCTTGTACAGGTTCTCTGATGGCTGGGACATTATTACTCTGGGTCAAGTGACTCCAACTTTGTACATGCTTAGTGAAGACAGACAGTTATGGAAAAAACTCTGCCAGTACCATTTTGCGGAAAAGCAGGTAATAAATCCTGACACTGGTGTAAACGTGGCCTCTGTGATATGATGTGCTGATAATGAAGTGTGAACTCAGGTTTTTGAGATTAAAGTGTGACATTGTGTAGTAATAGTGAAAGTGTTCTCTTCTGGGGGGGCTTGTTCCTAGTAAATATTGTATTCAACAACAGAGTTTAGGATGACTGTTGGGCTGTTTTCTTACATTACTGTAAAAAATGTCTGCTGCAAGATCTTTTTTTAAAAACTACACAATCCTCAACAAGTGAGACAGAGGAGACTTCTAAGGTGTTCCTAATTTTAGTTCCTAGCATAGAAGTTGTTTGACTAACCAAGGTAGGGAGACAGATCACTTGAATTTTTAGGCTACATGAACAGTCTGGTGAAGTCAAAATTGGATTTTTGCAAAATAGAACAAATGCTTAAGTTTATGAAACCAATACCAAAATAGAAGTGGTGCTTCTCTGTCGCTTCCTCGTAAAGACTATTAAAGTAAAGTAATCTAGGAATTTGTCTTCATTTTCTGACAACAACAAATGCTGAGACACACCTATGAAATGAAACCTGTGAAAATAGAAGTTACCTCACAGTTGGAGGGAGAACGTTCAAAACTTGGTACATTCCAGAATGGAGGAAGAAAAGGTGCCCATTTTTAAATTTGACAGGTTGAAGTGGCACCATGTGGTTGGTGACTACCAGATAAAATATCATTGAAACAGAAAATAGAGAAGTGAGGATCAATTGACCCAAATAAGAATTCTTTTGTGAGATGAAAGGCTTTAAAATTAACTTTCTGGAGAAAATAAACAGACAAAAGCAAACTGAAAAACCCTCCTTCATAAAGGTGAGAAGAGTGCAAGGTGAAGTTACGAGGATCAGCTTGTGAGCAGTTGAGTGGATTTTGGGGGCAGATGAGCAAAGCTCCACTGAACAGTGACAAAACTGGTAGGAAAGGAAGCTGTTACACATAGGTAATTCTAGGAAAAAGATCTCATGAGGATTTCAGTAGAATTAGCTATCCCTGTGCCTGATAAAGAACACTTGTACACAGTGTTTCCAGTGTGTTCCTAAATGTTCATGTGGGATTTCTTACTATGTTATGAATTATAGAAATCTAATTGTTATTAATTTTCCGATATCAAATTTTCCTTTATCTGTTTACAGGTATGCTGCCTTAATAAGCTACAGAATCATGTTAGGTTGTTTTTTCTATCCTCTGCAGTATATTTCTTGAGTCACTGAAACAACCACAAAATATACTTGATACCTGAAGAGCACTTTTGGAATAAATGAGACCTTTAAACAGGGAAGCTACTGTGAAACAAAGGGAAGTGTAGCTGAAATTAGGCAGTGCTACTTTCCCCATCTAGGAGTTTTCTGAATGAAGAAAGCCCTCACTGAATTACCATTAATACACAGTGGAAGAGAAGCCTTTTATAAATGCATGCTTAATAAACCTTGGCTTGTATTAAGCTGGGCAGAAACAGCTGTTGTGCATCAGCTGATCTTTATATGCAGATTAGGTCCCCAAGAAGTACATCCATCACTGATTATTGCTGTCCTTCTAGAAATATCACAACCAAATGTGAAAACCCCCATGTATATGCTTTTAATAGTAAAGGAAAAGCATTCTTTAAATCCATAGTTAATGTCTTAACAGAAAACCACTATCTGTAATGCACAATCATGGCTTTCAATCTCATTCATCTGTGGTTGCTTTTTTTTTTCTTTAAAGTAGAAAATTAATTACTTAGGGCTCTAAATACTGTTTTTGTTAAATGGTTCTTGGCTAAAATTAGAATCATTTCAAGACAGTGGAGCTAGATCAGCTATGTTTTCTTGGCCTACTTTTTCTTGGCAAAGATGCACCCTCCTATTTTTGTTATTTGCCTTCCAACTTTTCTGTGACCAGATCTCTCTCTGCTTTGCAGAGGTGTATGATGCCAGAGTATTGTCTTCAAAGAATTCTAGTTACAGAATTTCAGTTTAACTACCTGTCTTCCACCTTCCCCCGTCCTTCACCCGATTTGATTACAACGATTTTAAAGTATGATACGCATTTTATGTCCAGTTTTGTAGGCATTTGATTCCATCAGAGAAAGGTCACATTGACTGGAAGCTGATGTATTTTGCACTTCAGAAATACTACCCAATAAAGGAACAGTACGGGGACACCTTGCATTTCTGTCGACACTGTAGTATTCTGTTTTGGAAGGTAAGAGCTTTGAAGCAGATAATCAGAAATATGTTCAAACAGCTAGTGGTCGTCATCTGAAAGCAAAAATATTAAGATCATCTTGGTTTTTCTCATGAGAAATATGATTGGATAACTAATATCTAACTTTAAAACACCTAGTATATAAGACTTCCTTATAAAATCAGTATTAAAGTTGTTCTTTATCGTGTTCTTATCTCTTGATATCTGGTAACCTCAGTACTTGGAACAACCATGAAAAGTGCCATGTAGGGTAGTTGCACTGTGTCTTCATGTATCTATTTAGTTTTAGGAAAAATTGTTCAGAAATAGTCTGAAGATGGGATTTCCTAATGATGACATGACAATCAACACATCTCAATCAGAAATAATTACTACAATGTTCTTACATGCTGGTGTTAAGGTCTGTATTTTTGTAGTCTTGCTTCTGTCCCTAATGAAACTTGGAGCAACATCTGAAACTTCATTTGGAATATTTTTTATATTGACTTTGATCTTTACTATGAAACATGCTGAATTATAGGATTATTTTAATTTCAGTAGGGCATTGTTTTATTTGTGTGCTGTTTATAGTCCTGGTTTGATTTTGTTGCACCACAAGATTAACCTTCTAGTTTGTGAGACTTCTTTAATTTTGCAGCTGAAGGGTCAGACATGGGTAGTGTTAAGCAGATGGCAAAGAGCAAGGAAAGTTTGAAAAATCTTAGGAAATATCCATGTTTCTAATTAACAGAAATCAGGTGTTCTTGTTTCATCTTTCCTTCTCTTTCTTTTAAGAGGAGTTGCATGTCAGTGTGAGGCTTTTTTACTTTCCTTAGAAAGACCTGGGCCATTTAACAGGATAAGCAGACTTTCATAGAAATATCAAGTTACTTAATGATGATCTCTTGAAGTGGAGTATTCTTGATATCATGGAGCCTTTCCAGGTACTAAGGTTTTGCTAAATTAATACTAGGAAAGCAGGTAGCCAGAACTGGCTTCTGCTATGAAAAGGCTGGACATTTGCTGAAGGATCTGTGTCAAGAATAACCAAAAAATTTCAGTACAGTGGGAATTCTTTGACATGTAGCCCAATATGTAGGGCAACATTTTCCCTTTGAAAGGGTAAGTTTTCACGGTAAGCACGCAGCATATGTGCAAGGAGCATTTGTGGTGTCAGACTTCTTTGGCTTGGCTGGGTATAAGGTAAATGCTTTCTGCCGTTAATTTCTCTCCCTCAGATCTTGGTACAATTGAAAAGATTATAACTCTTTAACCCGAGGAATTCCTAAAAGGGTTCGGTCTTTGTATGGGTGTTAGCTGGGGAGTTGGACTAGATGATCCTTGTGGGTCCCTTCCAACTGGTGGTATTCTGTGTTTGACATTGAATATGTAGCTTCAACAATTGTGTGTGACAGTAGGGGGCAGTGAACCTGTGCAGTCAGATGTCTTGTTACCCTGACTGCTCCAATCTACTACCAGAATAATAGAGCTCATCTGGCGCTTTTATATTTTGAGAGAAATACGGCACAGTGAGTTCTGAAGGTACTCTGGATGGATGAGCAATACCCACGAGGTGGCTGTTCCAGCTCTGACTGCCTCATCCTGGAGATCTGGGGTGGTTTTAATGTGATGGTGCAGTTATAGATTAGTTGCATGTTTGTGCACTAAAATTCCATATCAAGTGTTTTAAAAAGAGCACAGTCAGCCATTACCCCTTCCATGTGCCATTCATGAGACTGCGTCTGGGATACTGGCTCCATTTGGGGTCCCCAATACAGAAACGATAGTGATAAACTGGATGAAGCTGAGGTGAGGGTCAGGCAGTCGGGGAGACTTGAGGCCTTGCCCTGTGAGGAGAGGCTGGAAAAGGCTGCTTCAGAGGAAGCCAACCTGCCAGGAGGGTAGCCAGGCAGGGGAACAGTTTGACTCTAGAGGTGGTGCAGTTTCCATCCTTTGTGTTCAGGACCTCACTGAATAAAGCTCAGAGCAACCAGGTCTGATCTCACAGCTTTGGGCAGGAGGCTGCAATGGGAACCTCCTGAGCTGCCTCCCAACCTGAGAGCCTGCAGTGCAGTTTCCCTTCTCTAGCTCTAGGCATCTAAATCTTGTTCTGTCTTGAAAGAGATGCTTGATCAGGCTGAAATAGATGAAGTGAATTGATTTATGCACAAATGACACCCTAATTGGCAGGGGCACTGAGTATAATCTTTGGTCTGACGAACCATCCCTCTCCTTACAGGGCAGTGTGGGTCTGTCTCAGTTCAGATGCCAACTAATGACAGGGTCAAGCAGTGCTGATCACTGGAGGGAAATAGTTCTGCTTTTTTATTTAAGCACTTGTATCTATGTCATTTCCCAAGCTGCCTGAAGAGAGGTGAGAAGCAAAGCAGGGTGGGGGGTAGAGGGATAGGAGGTAGGTTATTAATTCTGGATAAATTCAATGCTAGCTGAAAATATTTCTTAATCAGAAAACTTTTATCAGGCTTTGACAATTAATTCAAGCTTCAATATTTTGTTAAATTACGTATGTATACAAGTGGTCAACATAAAATTATGTTTGTAATGTACAGATTTTTATTTTCAACTGAAGCTTTTAATCTGATTATTCAATTGAGGAAAAAAAAAAAGCAAAAAACCCAACCAAACAAAAAAACCCCAAACACCAAGAAACTCCACATGCCACCAAGCCCAAACTTTAAAAGATAAATCAGTTAATTTACAGAGCAAAACCATAGAATCATCAGCGTTGGAAGAGACCTTTAAGATCATTAAGTCCAACCGTCAGTGTAGCACTACCACTGAACAGTAGCACGTGTTTGAATAAAACAAGTAGTTTTGGGTAAAGATGCTGAGGGTAAAGAGTTTCTAAAAATCAGAACCACAAGCTTCTGAAATAGTCACAAGGCACAGGCCTAGCTGGTGGTGAGAAGAATTTTCATCAGTTTATGAAATTGATAATCGAATGTAATTTCTGGGAATGTGAGAGGGAAGTTCTTGCAGTCCTGCACTTTGTAGCCTTTTCAAAGGCCTCGCAGAAGAAGGGACTGAGGCTGCTGAATTGAATTAGCAAAGCATTCAAGCAGGGAAATGACATTTCACTCTTCTCAGTACGCTACAATAATCATAGCATTTCTTTTAACAAGCCTTAAAGAGCTGTTCAGGAGGAGGAGGAGTTTGCATTCCTGTATTTGTCTAAAACCTGTCACCAAAATAATGTTAAATACAGTACATAAGAGGCTCCTAAATTCATTGTCAGAAGTACAGTGACCCTTGCACTCTTCTGTGTTAGATGAGGGAATGATTATAAGAAAAATTTCGTACTGAATGACTATCCAGAAGTGATTTCTTGGTAAAGGATATGTCATATACATCATATACATGATTTCAGTAGTGCAGAAGTAATGACAAACTATTGACTGACTCTGTGGCTGCTTTTGGTGTTTACTGTTTCTTCTGTTCCACTGGGCAGCACTGCAGTTGTGACACGTGTTTTATTTTCTTAAGCACATTACACAGCACTTTGCAGTTATCCCAGACGTGGCCACAGAAGCTGAAATACGTTCTCGTCTTTCAGTGTCCAAGGCTTTATGAAAGCAGTGTAATCATGTTGTATAAGTGTATGGTTCTCACTTGGTTTTTAGTTTCTTGGGACTTGTGCTGGTTTTGGTTCTCACAAAGTTTACCACAAGGATAAAAGACTTTTTCTGAATGGCATATGAACCTTAGCTTGAATAATCCTTAACTCTGCTTCTTTTACTTTCTGTCTCTCCTTCCTGCTTCCTTCTTCACGATCTCAAAGGACTACCACCTTGCTTTGTTACTCCAGGTATTTCCTGTGTCTCATCTGTTTTCATTGCTAACCCTTCTGTAAGGTTGGAGTAAATAATCTGTTCATTTCTAATTGTCTGATGCGCTTTGTTGTGATTTTTGCTTCCCCACATCAGTTTAGCTAGCAGCAGGAGTACTTTGGGGTTTTTCCCTATTACATAAAGTTGGTGATGACTTTCCATCACTTTTTTGTCAGTTTTGTCATTTATTATTGCCATAGTCCCTGTTAGTGCCATTTAAACTAAGGATCATAATTCAATTTGTAATGAACAGAGGTGCATGAAGTTAGTGAGATCAGACAGATTTTGCTAGGAAATAGGTTATTTTTCACTCCATGTTATAAACTATTTCTGTGCTCCCTGATGTATTTAATTCAGTACTTAAATCTGAAAAGAGTAACATGTACCTTAGATAACTTTCCTTAATGTGAAGGTACTAAAATTGATTTTACTCCACTTGGAATGTTGTCATCATATATACTTTCATGAAAAAGAAATGCCCCAAACAGGTTGTATGTGACTTGGGGGAGGCAATTTATATCATTGATTTCTGAATGAAGAAATGGTGAAAATATTTATACAATGCTTCTAGCTGTGATAAAGTTTGAGGAAAACAATTACATTTGCCAATAAATGCTTCTCATGGGGAACTGCCTTAATTTAAAGGAAATCTGGTTTAGTTTTGATACATTAAAAATCTATATGATTTGAACACTTCATTAAATGTAATTCCAATGAAAATATATTTCTCTTGGAAGGAGGAATACTAATTCTGGGAAGGTTACGAGTCTTCTTTTCAACCCTCACTACCTTTTTCACTGTAAGATTTCTGGTTATGTTGTTTCACTAAGTGAGAACACCAAGAACTGATCTCCGAGTTTTTTATTGGGCCTGTAAATCTGGCTGGGCAGAGTTTTCAAAAGTGTTTTTATAGTGATGCGCAGAGAAAGCAGGTAGCATGTTACAAATACTGTCTGAAATATTCAAGAGTATAAATAAGTACTAAAAGAGGATAAATCCTACCTTCTTTCCCAGAATTAGAATTCTGATGGTGTCTTTTGCTGGAAACTGGGAAAGTAATGACATGGCAATGGGTAGAGAAGACTATAGTCCATTAGCAGCTACCTCTGAGGGTGTTTTCCAGAGTGGTGTAGCCCTTCCATGCAGATGTCATCTCCAGGTGAAGATGTCATGTTTAACACTTCTGATTTTGGCCTTGGTCACCTGTTTTTTCTCATCTGCAGCCTCCCCCAATAGGCAGCTCTACCTGGGTCTTTGTGTTTGTTTGTTTTTCCCTCTGTCGTGAATTTTAAGAACTGGTTCTACCCTGTTTCTCAGGTGATGTTAAAGCAATTATTAAAAAGAAGTGGGAGGATGAGGTGATACTATGTTATATTCATTTAGTCATCCATAGACTTAAACACAGACAATATAGCAAGGGAGTAATAATTTTCATTGTAAAAGCTGAGTAGTATTTAGAACATGTTTCCCTTAGTGCGCTTTGGTGCTGCAGACCTTGGGTGGGAATGTAGTAGTGAGGAAAAAAAAATGCACCTACAGATTCTTTCTATCTCCTTACTGAATTACACGTAACCCCACTTCCTGTGGGAACAAGAACAGCGGAGACCACAGTCTCAGACCTACTTGCCGTGTATTTATCTAGTTTTCTTACCTCACATGATGAATTCATCCACACTGGCGGAAAGGGGACAGAAATCCCTTAAAACCTGGTGAGGGCAGTTCCTGAGCCTTACAATAATATTTCTCCATTGGACTGTCTGGGGCCTTCTCATTGTACCTCTGCATAGCCTTCCTTTGGGGGGCTCTAATAAAGTGCAAAACTGAACTTTTCATTTGAAGAGGAATTTGAGTCTTAAATAATCAGGCAGTTCTGGCGAGGTCAAGTTTTTTGTTGTATGAAAGAAAACACTGCAGGGTTAGTGAATTTGTAATCACAAAGCCTTTCCATCCTGTCTGACTAATTTATTCCTAACTTTCCTGGGTGCTAACTTCTGTGTTAAGGCAATGCTTTCAGGCAGGGAAAAGGTAGGAGTGAAAAAGGAAAGAAAGATGTTTGGGGGGAAAACAGCAAGGTAGAAAAACTTTTAGAACTGGGATTTCAAAGATGCTGTTCAGGTTTTTTGAGGAATTGTCTGCTGCCCTTCACTTCTGAAGCAAGGGGCTCATTTTTCCCCAAAGTAATAATTGACTCCAGCTTTTGAGTAACAGGTAATTTAGGTTCAATAAAGCAGTTGCCTTTTTGACTTTTTATGGAGCTTATCCAAAAATAATGAATAATGAATTGGAGGTGAGGGGAGACTGAATACGGAAAGAGAACTTACCTGTTTTTTTTTTTACCTTCATTTTGCAGGATACAGGACACCCCTGCACAGCCAGTGATCCAAACACCTGTCTCATGCCAGTATCTCCTCAGCATTTCATTGATCTCTTCAAGTTCTGAGATGTTCAGTAGCTGTTCTCCTGTGTTTGTGGTCATTTTTGTGAAGAATCGGGCAGGATATGTTATGCTTTTTGTGCAATACAGTATATTTAAGTGTAATGTTTTATTGTAGTTTAAAAAAACGTATGGGAAAGATTATTAGGTAGGTTTATTTGGCGTATTGCTTCGTGCAGAAAAGAGGAGAAGGAGACACATTAAAAAAATTTCTTTGTCAGGAAATCTGCAGTGGACTTTTTTTGAAGTCCAGGAAAGACCACTTGGATCTCAACCTTAAATCCATGCTTTTGACGCCTTAATAGTTGGTTAAAATTATGTGGGGGAGTTTTGAAAAGTTCGTGGAAGAACTGAACTACTCTTACAGGGACCAAAGGAGGGGGGATTTTGTTAATTCTTCTTTCTTTAAGCCACAGCTTTCAAAATACCTCCCCATAATTTGCACTATTATGAAGAATAGGCCAATATTCTCTTATTCTTATTACAGCATTACCAGAGTGACATTAATTATTGTGAGCTAGTGAATAAAATATAACTGTGGTTTTATCTGCTGTTGAACCTATATGAACGAAGGAAATGAACCAATCTTTGTACATATATCATGCAAAAATATTTATTTTTCTTAAGGACTTTATTAAACAAACATAACCTCTCTCAGCACATCCCACAGAACTCATGAGACCAATCTGGGGCTACTGGAAATACAAGTTTTCTGATGGTAGCTACAGCCTTTATTTATACAGTCTGGAATGTATACAAATGCAACTGCATTAATTCATCTTCTAAGAAGAAGACATTATTGAAATTTAGTAAGAATGGAGTTGCTTCTTTCTGGACTGGTACAGTGGCAGAACGCTGTGCTACCAACCTGACAAGCCGTGGGAAACACTGAAGGTCAGTCTGAGTTGAAGCACCTGCTGCCAAGTTAATCAGATGATAAAACTCTCCAGGAAGCTTTTTTCATCTATCCTGTAGAATCAAATCAATTGCTTGGTTTAGCCTGGTAAAGTCAAAATTAGGGAAAATGTGGGTTTGCTAATGAAATTTTAAAATATGTAATGTACAGGAAAAAATAAATCATGTACCATATTCTGCACTTGCTTGTTCTGGATCTAGTTTTGTATGGTGTCATAAATCATGTTTTTATCTGTTATTCCTAGGAGTCTCCAGTGCACAGAGATGAATCAATTTGAATTTTGTAAGATCTTTCTACAACCTGATCTCTGTAGTAATTGGTAATGGAATGTGAAGCATACAACCAATCCAAGTGACACTGCTTTTCAGTAATGGGTTGTATTAGCACATTTTTTTTTTTAATATGATAGCTGGGCTGTTAATAGGGTGCACAAGAAGAGGAGAAATATTTATTTCCTCAAGAGATAATTTAACTTGAATCTTGATGATATACCAGCGTTATCCATTGAATTAACTGATGGGTGGATTTTTCAATACAGGGTTGTGTGGATTGCTTTTCCTTCTTTCTTTCTTTCAGTTTGGGTGTTGGCTGTGGTAAGGATCAGGTGTGGAGCCAAGGACATCCGCTCTCACTCCATTCAGAACACAGCTGCATTCCCAGCCCAAGCACTGCTGTAGCCAGTGAGTTTAAGGAACCAGCGGCCCTTCTTCAGGAACATTATGCACCCAATTTATTTAACTGATACAATAGCTGTGGACACAATTTCCCATCTGTGTGACCCAGGGAACCCTGACAGTGGTTGGTGCTGTCTGGCACCCATTAATCACTTCTTTACCAGGGTTAGTTTTGCTACCCTTCATGAAACTTCCTGTAAATACGTGGATGCCACCTGGTTTCTCTGAGAGCATGAAAGAAAGGTTTGGAAGTCAGCATTTGGTTTAATGCTGCTGTGAGCTCTTCTCCCACCATGCTGACTGAAGGTGCTCTGGTCAGGGACTGTGCAGAAGCTCTTAAGGGACCCACAGTTACTTGGGAGCTGCCTGTCACTGAAGAGACAAATAATGTGACATTTGGGGAAAGGAATTAAGAGAGCTCTGAGGCACCTTCCCATGCCACTGAATTGAGGAGGGAGAGAAAGGGCTTAAAATGGCAGGTAAGGACTGTGCCAGTGTTGGCTTATGCTCACAGTAACAGTGTTTCCTGATGTTCAGATGACACCTCCTGGGCTGCAATTTGTGCCTGTTGCCGCTGGTCCTTTCTCTAGTTTCCAGTGCCAAGAGCCTGACTGCCTTCTCCTTCCACCCTCCCTTCAGGTAGGTATTTATAGATCCCCCTGAGCCTTCTCTTCTGCAGGCTGAACAGTTCCATCTCTCTCAGCTTTCCCTCACGGGACAGATGCTTCAGTCCTTTCATCATCTGTATGACCCTTCACTTGACTCCCTTCAATAGATCCATGTAGCCTATTAACCTTATTTGTGTCAAGGGCACATGAACAATCTGGCTCATGTTCAGCTTGTTGCCCACCAGGATGACCAGGTTGAAAAACCAGTTAGGGTGGCTTTTAAAAATGTACTTTCAGGTTAACAAAAAAAAAGGGGGGGAGGATAAGTGCATACATGCTCTGAGAAGCATTTCAGTGCTGGGCTACGTTTGAGGGGGGTTTTAAATCTTAGAGATGTTGCAGAATCGCACTGTCATGAGCAGTGTTAAAAGCTTTTAAAGCTCAGCTTCGGGAATAGTTCCACAACCTACTTAAAAATTTAGTGAATACATTTCTTAGACTAGGCAAATAACAGAGCTTGATTAGGAGTGACTACATGATGTGAGGGCACTGACTGCATCAGAAAATAGGCTCTTAATTGTGTCATCTACCAAAAAAGCTAAGGCAGTGATTTTGATCAATGGAGTTTGTGTTGTTTGGCTTTTTAAATCTCAAAGAGATGAAAAGGGTAAAGAATTTTGCCTTTAGGATAACATGTTAATACCTCACCTAAATGAAAGACCATTTTTTGACAGCCTGAATGAATCTCATTTTCCCTTACAGCAGCACTTACTCATGTAACCTAAAGTGGTGAGGGACCTTCACCACCCATGAGAAGGGTTATGACTTAAGGTGAAATCTCTGTTCTTTGGCCTCCTGTGTGCTGACTGTGCCATGCAAAAAAAGACAGGTGCTCTCCCCTAAAGCAGAAAATGTGCTTTGAAGTGTGTCTTGCCTCTCTTTAGCACAGGTTACTTTCGCTTGGCACCTTCTGGCCTAGGACTGACTCTCTGTTTAGAGAGAGAATTGCAGTGGCAGTGGCAGGAAATCATGTTCTAATTGTGGCTCTACAAGATCACAAGGTCAGGTGCTTTGGGTTTTATTGAATTCTAGTCCTGAATAAACAATACTGATTAAAAGGCAATTACAACATTCTCTCCCACAGTCATCAGGGATCTCAGGGAAGAAAGGGAAGGATGGAGAAAGCCCTTAAGAGATCTCAGAAATCTGTTAAAAGAGCAGAGAAAGGGAGGAGGCTGAAAATACAGTATTTGAAGAAGCAGGATAGTGGATGGAGCTGTTCAACTCAGCTAAAATGTCAATAAATTAATCTCACCACCACTTAAGTTCCTGCTGCAAGGTGGCCATAAGCCTTCTGCTGATGCAATGTTTAAGGGTGCAGTCTTCTACCACCTGCATTCACCTTCTACATTTTCTTTTATGAGTTAAGTCTAATTTATAGTCATAGTACCATGGAATAGATCTGGAGAAGTGTTTGCTGCCAGTTACACGGCAACACCATTACAAGCAGCCAGAACTCTACCTGTGCAAAGGGGACATCCTTTTCAATTGCCCATCACAGCCCAAAATTCTGCTCTTGAATAGGATAACCAGGAAAGGTGACTAGCTCTGTGTCAGTTCTAATTCTCTAAAACCCTGGCCTACTAGTAACTAATTATATTAGCACCCCTAGGAACATTCTTAGATGTTCTGGACTTCTTATGTCTTCGTAGTGGGCTTCATTCCTCTATGCCAGAACATCTGCTCCCTCATTTGTCTTGAAGACCTTCCCCCTGTCCCCAGTTCTCCACTTTGGCCACAAGGGCTTGGTCAACTCCCACCTGCTCTCCTGCAGGGAACAGCACGACAGCCACACTATGCAGACATGTGGATACATTTCAGGATTCACTCAAGATTAGCATGAACAAGGAGCAAAAATGTATTTCATTAAGTCTCTAATGTTCCAAACAGTAACTGGTTCCATGTGCAGCATTACTCTATCTGTAGTATGACTTCTGGGAACCTTCTGCTCCATCCTATCAAACAATGGTTTACTTCCTAATGGGAAATGATGCTTGACTTATTTTCCTTTGTTTGTCTTATCAGATGTTGGTTGCCAAGTTTCTGTCGAAATGTTCAAAAGATGAAACAGTTTATAGGCAAGTCAGCCTACAAGTGGGGTGTTGGTCGTGAGAGAAGCAGCAAAGAGTTCATGTCATCAGGATGTCTTTGCATGTGTGACTCTGCTCCCCTCCTCCCAGAAAAAAAGCCAATAGGGGACAAGTACAAAAATAAATCAAAGAATAGTTAATCATTTTGCACATTAGAAGGCTTTAGCAGAAAAAAAAAATACTGTGGTGAGTGCAGTACTTGATCTCAGGATGCACTGGTCTCCCTTCCTTTCTCCAGCACAAACACACCTCAGTGTTTCCTCTGTCCCTCAAACACCAGCAGCGTTTAGCAGTGAGATCTTAGGGACCATCCAGGACTCCTGAACAAACAGGATGGTCAAGACAACAGCAATCGAGGGTTTCAAGAAAAGAGGTACAAGATAAGAAAGGCCAAAAGACATTGATAACTTTAAGGAATGTTTCTGTATCAAATCTGACCTGTTTTACCGTGCAACTTCAAATAATTAAACCGGCCAATTGTCTGAAAAATCACTCAAATTCAACTGTTCAGATAGTCTGCTCAGTACCAGGGATTGGAGCAACTGGAAAGCAAAATATCACATGATTACTTTTAGTAGTGGACAAACCAATCTTAGAAAATACAGTTGTGAGTTTTTCTCTGCAGAGAGTAATTCTTTCTCTTTGCCAACAGCAAACTCACAGTTCCAAATGTTTATTAAACTTCCACTAGTGTTAGTTATTTGGGTCTCAAAAGCATAAAAATTTAAGTGCCAGCCAAGATTTTACCAGTTTATTCTGGACTTTAAAAAAAATATATTCATTTCCGTGCATCCTTTAGGAAATACTAGACAGGGAATAGGAAGATTTTCTTCCCAAATACAGAAGCAGGTATTTCTTCTTGTATTACCAGTGATAACAGTTGGTAAATATCATATGAAAAACCATCTTCTTCCTACAATTTGTTTACTATTATACATTTCATTAAATTTTCTGTTATTTATATCCCTATTTTCGGATCGTTTTCTTACTCTTTGTTGCTTTATATGTAAGTACAGAAGCAACATTATTTTCTGCTATTGTACTGGCTGCACTTACAATAAATGTAATTCTCTCCTTTTGATTTCCTAAACTGGATTCTTTGCCTACATATCTGATTTCCTATCCTGTAGGGTACAAAGCAGTCATGCCAGAAGAAATTTTTGAGAGAGTGACAGGTATCTAATGATGCACACATTTGCAAACTATCCCCCATGACTAAGGAAATTACATATTTTTCTTCTTCCCAACACTGGTTTCATTTCCCAGATACATCAGAAACAAACTAGCATGCACTCAGGAAAACAAGCAACACACAAAAACCAACAAACAAGCACCCAAACAAACAAAAAAAATTAGCATGAACAGCTCAGATATGCAAGAAAAGTTAAATAACATGCACCTTCATGTTTTCAGATTGCACAGAGCTAGGACCTGCAGTTTTGTTATCCCACATTCCCTTACAACAGCAAGCATTTCAACAAGTTTTGGAAACAGGTGCCAGGTCAAATTGACTGGGCTGTGGGAACATCTATGCTCAGAATTTGTCAGGATCTTTGTCTACCCAGGGTCAGGAAATGCAGGTCCCTCCACCATGCCTCACTCAGCCGGCTCTCCTCAGAGCCATCTCGATACAGGGGGTTCTCCCCATAAGAATGTAACTTGTATGAATAAAATTTGCTGTTCTAGCTAGTTCATATACTAGGTATGAACCATCTAAATGTTCCCTGCTAAGTCTATGCAGACAACCACAAAGCCAGCAGACCAGAGTGGAAGAAGGAGAGGCTGACAATACATTCCTACTGTAGCTGATCCACCTCACGAGTCACAGCCCAGGATGTGCAGCTCTCACCTCATCACGGGGCCACTGTGTGCAAAGGCGTTCCAGGTCCTCCAGTTCACATGGAACTGGTGAAATCTCTAGGGAAAGGGTGCTGTTCTGCCCAAGCTTTCATAATAAATTTTAAAAAATAGTATTTTTTAAAAAATTAAATGTTTAAACCACTAAATACCAGTAAAGCAAAATATTTGCAGTTTGTTAAAACCAATGGTTTTTCCCACTGTGAAAGCGACATGTGACTCTAAATCTAGGATGCTGCATATTCCAAGATGGCATTCACGGATTCACGGATGGATTCACAGAGTTGTGACAAACCTCACTACCAATTCCTTGGTCACGCTCTACAACGACACAAGTAAAATCCATGCAGATGGAAACAAATTCACATGACCAATAAAATGGGACCAAAAAAAAAGTGTCAGAGAGTAAGGCACTTCAGTTCAAACTAAATCTTTATTCATATGGAAAATACTACTTTTCTTTTTGCAAATGATGCTAATAAATAAAAATACCCAGAAAGAACTTTGCTCAGAATTAAGTGACTAGTAACAGCCACAGGAAGCTTTTAATTCCCGTTAAAACCACGCCAACAATCATGCAGATTGGCTACGAGAAAGCAATATAAACTATATTTTATTTTGTGCAATCTTATCATACAATCTTAATGCTACCTTCTTCTAAACCATTTCACATAGTTTGAAAGGCAATTTCAAAACAAATATTAAGGAACATATTCTACACTTATTCCACATATGGAGCTGTGTATAGCTTAAGCCCATAAATGTATCATGTAGTTAAGCATCTAACAAAGATAAAAGAAGAAAGGACTCCATTCTGAAAATTCAGACACATTTATAAACATAAGAGAAGGAAAGCTCACACCAGTGAGTTCTTAACAGACAAATACATTATTAAAGCATAACAATAAATTATATTAAATTTAATAATGTTGATCCTTAGAACAGTTATTTCTGAGGAAAAATCACTTAAAAAGCACACCAAAACTTTCATCGCTAGGAGAGAAATTGGAATTTTACATATCTCAATTTCCCACTTGGATGCATTTATTTTATAATAGGCTTCAGATCTGTGAGCATATTCTTTATCATACATCTAAAAACAAATTGGAAAAGGTTGCAGTTAAGCTGTGCATCAAACACATCATCAAGGTGAGAAACAGGCACTTGACAGTATAATGTGCAAGGCAAAACCTTCACTGGTCACAGTATAAATAGTTTCTTCAGGAGTGAAATTAAAAGTTCTCAGCCCATCTTTAAAAGCAAAATATTAAGGGCTGCTAACAGATCTCTTTCTGTTATTTTAGGTCAGCACCAACAACCAAACTAAATACTAGCTCATGCCTTAAAGGCTATTCCATAAACTATAAAATGCAGCATACTTTCCCCAAGAATACTCATTCTTTCCTATAATTAACCTCAGCATACGTACTTGCCCAAGGCAAATACAGAGTTTACTGACAAACTAAATGATGCAATATAAATGCCAACCTTTCCTCTTCTATTAGTATTTTTTAATAACTAATGCCAGTTTTACAATTTATTTGCCAGTTCTTGTTTTGTAGCACAAAACATCAGTGATCTTTTATATAAATTTAAGAACAATGTCTTTTAACATCCTACTAATACAGGGGTGGGGGGAACCCAAAAAACCCAAAAAACAACCAACCAAAACCATTTTGCTACAGTTTCCCTCCAGGCACATCTCAGCAGGATCTCCAAAAAATAACTATGCAGGAACTGTAAGCCAGAAAACTCTACAATGAATTGGAGGAGGGAGGAGAAAGAGATCTAAGGGAGGAGTAATGTGGCAATAACAGAAACAAGGTACAAGCTTAGAAAGAAACCTGCATGCATCTCTTTTCATCAGCATAAGCTTCTGGCAAAAATATGTTTACGAGATCTGTTATACAAAGGTATATATACTACCCTGTAAAAATGCTGATTTTCTCTGACATGCTAGCTTGATCTTCTGACTGTACTGGCCATATTGCTGGGCAAGGTGTTCAGTTCCATTCTCAGGAGAGAAAAGGCCTACTGTTCATAGCTCATGAAACTTTTGGTTTGATTCTTATCCATGAATGTCAAAGCAGTATTTATATGGGTCATACAAACAAAATGAAACCCAACTTTGGATCTGGCATCAGCTGCACCGCCAATGAGAGACAACATGCTAGAAAGAGGCACTTTTATTAGTCATATATACATTTCAAATCTCAAGTTTCACACTTCACCTACTTTTACCAAAAAAATCAAAATATCAGTAGCTAATAAGACAGAACTTTATAACAAAAATGCTTTAGAAGTTGTGTATATTCACATACGTGCACTGGCTCAGTTACTCAGCTACCCTGAAAATGCCAGAGTATAGTTTGATCGTTGCTTATGGGGCAGTGAGGAAAGAACAACACAGCAAAACCCAAGAAAGCTGTTTGTAGAACAAAGATCAGCTGTTGTGAAAAAAAAAAAAAGGAAAGCATATGCCCTTCCATAAGAAGCAACTTATCCCCCTTGAATATCAACATCATCTTATGCTCTACTCACTGCTGCTTTCCAAATTTTCAATAATTTTATTTTTGGCATAACATGAATCTTAAAAACTGAGAAACTTAGCTTTGTCAAAAAAAATTCAGTATTAAACAAAACCCAAAAACCTCCCCTCCCCGTTCCAAAATGCCCCCACAAAACAAATTTAAAAAAAAAAAAAACACAGGAAAAAAACCAAAAACCCACTCAAAATCCCCCAAACAGAAAGAAACAACCAACAAAAATATTAAAAAGAACTCTCAAAAAACAAACAAAAAAAAGGAACCCACCAACCAAAGTTAAAACCCTTTGGAAGATCCATTTGACCTGACTATTGGTGACAACCCTGTAATGGAAGGAATTATCTTAGAATAGTATTTTCCCTCTTCAAACACAGTACAGCACACTGTGACAGTAAACATCCTGTGTGCACAAGCTGAAGCATATGCTGAGGCTGAAGATTTGGAAAACAGTCTACTAAGTACAAGCATTTTCCCTGCAAGCAGTTAAAAAGGGACAGCATCAAAACTAAAATTCTGAGTGGCCCCCAAATATCAGAAAAGAAACAGGACCTCAGGCTAGGGGAACTTCCTACATAAGGCAGTCAAATTTACAACCAGTGTATACATTCACTAAGGAATTACTTTTTTTTGGTGAAACCAACAATCCAACATACTGGAGAGTCTGAATGTGAAATATAGGCACAAAATAGATTCTCTACTTTTTTTTTTTTTTTTCAGTGTGGAAAACACAGCTATCTAACAATGTAATAAGAAAATTTACTATCAGGTGAGCAAAAATTTGTAACAATCTGAATAAAACAAAGTACTGTATAAAGGTGCAAGATTGAGCAGATTTGATTTTGGTTTAAACATATGTGTAAATCATGGAATCTTTCTCTTGTTATCTCTAAAGTAATTCACATTACCAGTGTCATTCTAGCTCTTCCCAGTTGTCAGTAAGGTTACCTTTGCTTTGACGTCTAATACTAACCAGCTTTCCAGCTGATTTGATACTCCACCTGGAACTGTTTCCTGAGCTGGCCAGGTTTGTGTATTTTGTGGAGCCTTTGGTTTCATCTTCCCAGCCTGACCAGGCTTTATAGTCACTTAAAGGAGTTGCTGCATCGCTGGGAGAGTCAGCAGTGGCAATCTGTGGTGGTTCCCATCCCTCAATCTCGTCTGGTTTCCTCGATGGAACATTCTGCTTTATCACCAAACTGTCCCAAAAACCTGGCTTCTTTTCAGACTTCATCTCTTCCTTTAACTTTAGGTTTGTTCTAGAAAATAACAATGATGCAGTGATTAATTTCTTCATTCAGCAATGTCTGTAGCTGTTATTAGTAAGCATTGAATTGATTTGTTATGTTTTACAGTAAGTAATGCTGATCAATTGTCAGCCTGTGACAGCGCATCCGTTACTATCAACTGCAGGAAAAACACTGTCCGATGTGTGTAAGCCCAAACACAGCAGAATATTGCAGAGATGAACCAGAAGAGGACAGACTGTGGTCATTTCCAATTAGAAAAGAAATTACATACCACCACCCCTTTCCCCCATCTCTCTTTTCCCCACGCTGGGCTGAATTGCACAGAACTGCCTTTGAAGACGTGTGAAGTACTTTAGGATGCATTAGACAATTTAGGACTTTAACAAACAAACAAACAATCAAACAAACAAAAAAACCAACAACAACAACAACAACAAAAAACAAACAAAACAAAACCAAACAAAACAAGCAAACTGGGTCCCTTCCAACCAAAAAAATCCCACAAACAAAAAAATCCTCAGAGGTAGGAGAATAGAAGGAGTAAGAAAACGTTGTTTCTAAAACCAGCTTTAAGACTCACTCAATATGTTCTTCAGTTTCACATGCTTGTTACCTTGCCAGTTAAACCTTATACCCCCAAACAGTTGATGTCCTATTAGGACAGTGTGAGCACTTTAAAGACACCACCTTTATCTGCACAATATCATGAAAACAGTTGTTTTGTACTTCTGGTAAGGACCCCCAAAATCCCCATCCCAAACCCAAGAAATAACAACCTTGAGTGCAACTTCTCTCTGAAAGAGACATTTGAAAAGCTACTTATACTATTATTTTTCTTAGCCCATTAAGAATCTTCAGTCCCAATAATTTCGTATTTGCAGCTTGGAATATTTAAATTATAGAATGACAAATGTTAATGTCCAATTTTCTGTGCAGGGTTTTGTATGTAATCAAATAATGGGCCACAAAATAAAGGCTGAGCACCAGTGGTGAAACACACAACCTTCAGGTTCAATGAGCTAAACAGCAAACGGAAAACATTATCTGCTAGTTACATATAAGTTCCTTAGCCACAATTAAAATCACCATTAAATCTTTTTTTGTTTTAATGTTTCTATTAAAAGGGCTTTTTCCATCAATGAAAGCTTGGCTCTATCATATTTAAATAAACGTCTACCCTGAGAAAGTCTCGGACATCACTTCAAACCTGAGAGTGTGTAAGTCTTTCATAACTGCACACAGCCCCTTCGCTCTGTGCGGGGGGTGACTCGCACTCAAGCAGAGCCCAGCTGCCGTGGCTGCCTCGAGGTGGGCGCAGTACGGGCAAAGCAGTGCACCCATGGTCCAGGTGGCATGGCGTGGGGGTTGATTTGAATATTCATGACTGCCTAATTTGAATATTCATGCGTATCAGGTCACGCATGTGATGTTTCGAAACGGGCCTCCTTAATCACTGAAAAATCACGCCGCTGAGATGTGAAGCCGCTATCTGCGGGACGCGAAGTGGAAGAGGGTTGACTGTATATGTTTTTATATTCTACATTATTTATATACACACACCCTCTACATGCATATTTATACCCTTGCATTCTGAAACACATATATTTGAAATAAACTGGAAACAAAGCATATTGCAGCAACTCTAAGGTAATACTTGGCTGGAACGGACCTACAGGTGTGTGACACACTTGGTTTGTAACCAAGCTAGTTAGGTAGCACATGTAGGTCAAGCCTACACATACTTGTAACCACAAAATAGCCAGTACTGGGCAGAGGTCTGTTCTGTTCAGAGGACAGTTCTAACCATATCAGTAGCAGAACTGTGCCAAGTGAACACCTCAGCTCTGACAAGACAGACTTGCAGATAGAGCTACTTCACTTAACCTTTTTAGGTGTTTTAAGACTTCAAAAGAGAAAGTAGGGCAAGTAAAAAATAAGAATTTGTAAACTCAACCATAAATAATCCTTAAGAGGAAGGGGAGAGGATGAGAATGATCCTTTTACTCAGAAGCATTTACTCCTTTTCTACAGTAAAAAAAGATTATTATGCAGCTAAATTCCCTTTTCTTCCTGACAAACCTAAAAATGTTAACAACATCTCTCCTTTCCCAGTACAGCATGCCTTATTCATTGTAAGCTCAACATATACATAACTTTGAAATGCACATAAACCGATTTGACCTCCAGGAGTTGAACACTACTGTTTCTCAGTGTCTAGCTTCATTACTTTCCACATCTGTTTTCTGTTACAGAGAGTGTATTTTAATAGCAGATAGAGCAATTGATTTTACTTACCCTTTGGATTTTGGAGACTTGCACCCTGCTAGCAGTTGCTGTTCATCATCTTTATTGAACATAGATGTCACTTCCTTCCAACCCCGGAAACTTGCACCTTGAACCTACATGGAGAAGAAAACAGTCTCATAAATGTAAATTACCAACCTACAGGTGCAGAGTAGGGCTGCCACTGCTGGCCCTGGGTGGCTGATGAGCAGCCGCATCCCTATAGGTTTTGTGATGTCAGTGAGTCCACTAAGAAGGGAAACGAGGCAGCTTCGAAGACAGTCCAAAGAGCTTCAGTAGATGGAAATGAAACAAACTGTCACTGCTAGAAGGGGTCACAACAGCCAGGACAGCCACCTGACTTATGGAATTTTTAAGACTGAGCTTGCTTTACACTCATTGTTCCTCTTTGTAACCCCAAAACTACAACTTCGGGCCCTGCAAGCAACCAAGGGGTAAGACCATTGGTTCACCAGTGAAATGTAAACATGTGACACTACAGTGTGTTCTCCAAATTTGCTGTGACCATTAAGCAAACTTTATTAAAGATTTGATTCTCTCTCCTCCAAGGTGAAATAAATAGGTATAGGCTATTTTTACTTTGATAGCATGCTTATAAAAATGCGCAGATGCATGCTGAGCACAGAATATGAAAGCTGCTGATCTTCCTCACAGGGTCCATTAAGAATGGCAGTGACAGTCTGTCAGTGTTATTTGATTACATTAAAATAGTTGTCAACACAAGCAAAGGCTAATTCATCACCTATTATTATGCTTCATCCATTTTTGCATAACTCAGAGGAGCAAATTAAGTATTAATTTGCCATTTAGGTTTTAATTAATTACAGTTTAGCCAGTACATCCACATAGGCCTTAAAACATGTAAAACATCACCTACCAATTGAGCACAAACATCAAATGGGAAGACTGATACTGCTAACTCCCCATCTTTCAGAAACCCACAGCCTCTACTATTTACAAGAGTAACACAGAGCCCTTGTTAACCCATGTTGGTCACGGAAGATTTCTGTATCTGGTTATCCCATTTTACTGGGTCCTGTTCGTTCACTTCTTACCCACTTTCCCTACACATCTGAACTGCTGCAGCTATTCCAGTTCAGGAGGCACAGCAGGTCTGGTCTGGGATCAGGAGGAAGATCTAACCTAGCCTCAGTGTCCCTTTGGTTAGCTACAAACATAGACCCAGCTATGGGAAAAGCACTGGAGAACTCTGAAGATGGAAGGTTGAGCAAGACCAGAGCAGTTTCATGCTCTTGTTCATGGATTTGGACAGATTGGGTACATGAGAGCCAGGTTCACCACAACTGCTCTTCTCACCTCTTCCTAAAGCCATGCCCCATCTTATTGCAAACCACAGCATTCCTCATGGCTTCACAAAATATATATAAAAATATATATACTCATTCTGACAATAAAGTGAGTAAAGATTACAATAAGCAAATCCTCATGTTTCATTAAAACACTTTCTATTTTCAATGAAGTTAAAAATATGTCGATACTACATAAAAATACATAGTACAAAACTGAACGAGAGAAGATGAGATAATACCTTCAAGCAGATACCTTTCTATACAAAATCCTCATGTGTAACTATTAGCCTTTCCAAGCAGTACTCAACATTTAATGCTTCCACAGTTTAAATGGTGGTCTGAGCTCTCAATTTTAGTCAATAAAGGCCCAATACTGTTATCTGTTTTAGTTTTTCCGTTAAATTCTGTAAGAAGTTTTACATAAGGATTTGTTACTTTTATTTGGCTTCCTCTCACTGAAAAGTACTTCATCCACAAGAGTGTCCATAAAAAGGAAGAATCTCAGGAAGCTGGCTATTGAAGGAAGTAAACCATTTTAATACAAGAAAGAACAAAACAGAACAAAGAAAAAAACAACAACAAGAAAACAAATAAAAAAGAGAGAGAAACTTGAGAAAGCATTTAGCTTTTCATACATTAAAAATATCCTTCATCTTACATGAATCCACAGGTCCTGAGGGAACTAGTGGAGCAAGTAGCTAGGTCACTATCCATCATATTTAGAAGTTCTGGCCATCCAGTAAAGTTCCCACTGACTGGAAAAGGGGAAATATAAGTACTAATTTTAAAAAACAGAAATACGGAAGACAGGGGAAGTACAGGCCAGTCAATTTCAACTCTGTGCCCAGCAAGATCATGAAGCAGATCCTCCAGGAAAGTACACTATAGCACATGGAAAATAGGGAGGTAATTGGTGACAACGAACATGGCTTCACTGGGGGTAAATTCTGCCTGTCAAATTTGGTGGCTTTCTACAACTGAGTTACAGCATTGCTTGATGAGGGAAACAAAACTGATGTCATCTACAAGGACTTGAATAAAGCATTTGCCACTGTCCTGCACAATATTCTTGTCTCTAAACTGGAGAGACATGGATATGACAGATGAACTACGCAATGGATAAGGAGCTGAGTGGATGTTTGCACTCCAAGAGTTGTGGTCAAAAGCTCAATGTCCAAATGGAGTCCAGTGATGAGTGACATTCCTCTGGGGTCGGCACTGGGCCTCACACTGTTTAACATCTTTGTCATGACAGGGACAGTGGGATTAAGAGTTGGACTCAATGATCCTTGTGGGTCCCTTCCAACTCAGAATATTCTGTGATTCTGTGATTGAGTGAACCCTCAGCAAGTTTGTGTATGGCACCAGGCTGCGTGGGGCGGTTGACATGCTGATGGGAAGTTATGCCGTCCAAAACGACCTTGACTAGGCAGAAGTGGGCCCACGTGAACTTCACGAAGTTCAACAAGGCCAAGTGCAAGGTCCTGCACCTGGATCATGGCAATCCCTAGGACAAATACAGGATGGCTGCAGAAGGGTTTGCAAACAGCCCTGAGGATAAGGACTCAGAGGAGTTGGTTGACAAGAAGCTCAACATGACCTGGAAAAGTGTGCTTGCAGGTCAGAAAGCCAATGGTGAGCTGAGTGCTGTCCAGCCTGGAGAAGGCACCAGGGAGACCTCAGAACACCTTCCAGTACCTGAAGTGGGGGGCTACAAGAAAGCCGGAGAGGGGCTTTTGGCATGGGCATACAATGATAGGACAAGGAGAAATGGCCTTAAACTGAAGGAGGGTAAGTTTAAAACTAGAGGAAGTTTAGGGTCTCTCCCAATCCAAACCATTCTATGATTCTACCATCTTCTGTTATCTCACTTCAACTCTACTACAGTCATCCCTCTTGCACTTCGCGCCCTCCATATTGCGGCTTCAGATCTTAGCGGCGTGATTTTTTAGCGATGAAGGAGGCCCCTTTTTGCAACTGTGCATGCGCGACCTGCCGCCGTGATGGCAGCGGTGGCGGTGCGGGTGGCGGTGGAGGCAGGGGCAGAGGGTGGAAGCAGGGTGGAGGCAGGAGCAGGGGCGGCAGCAGCAGCGCGGGCGCCATTCAATGCAGAAGTAGGGCTTCGCGGACCCCGATTAAGACTGTGGGTGCGTGATATAGGAGACCTGACTGTATTTTAGGCCTTTTAGGGGAGGAACCATAGGCAAACACACTATGTGGCACTTAAAACCTCTTACTGTCCTATAAACTGGAAAAAAAGACAAAAAATATACCTCAGAGATGTCATATAAACATGTACATATAAGCTTGTCTTTTTCATTAATGGTGTTTCATCAAGCCATTTCCACCTAATAAATTTGGTAAGTAAGAAAAAACAGAACCACCTTGTTATTAGTTTTCAGATAACAACTTAATACATAGAATGGGTTTAAATTAAAATATATGCTCCTTTAAAGAACAGCATTGATGAAAGACTCCTTGGAGACAAGCATTTATATGCACGCATTCAATGTAAAAAAGAAGGATGTCTCTATATGTACACCTTCTTTAATCTAGAGCATCATACACACTTCACTGACACAATGCCAACCTTTGCTGCCCTGTTTGGATACCCGAGAAATCCTCCAGCCAAGAAAAAAAAGAAGTACCAATATCTAGCCAGAAGCTTTCCATATCTTCTACCTTGAGATTTTTTTAAAATTTAATTTCATTAGTCCAAATATGATTTACAGATATCTTTGCAAACAATTATGAGAAAAGTTCTATTCAGTCAACCAGAGAGTATGTGCAGGTCTTCAGATAAAAGCTCTTCACTCTCTCTACCTGTTTATAAATTACTGCCTAAGTACACATTGTACCATTCCTTCAATATTTTCACGTTCATGGCATTTGGTCTGTATATACAAGTCTAATAACCACGTAGCAGATTGCAACTGATTTATTCTTCTCTCAACTAGAAATGTACGCTAAAAATCTAAGATACACTTCCAGCACTTATTTATTTGGAGTTTCCAAAGGAAACAATGCCAGGATAACTTACATAAGAGTACTAAAGTCCGAGTAGACTATATTTTGCCAATATGTGATAAAAGTCACTGCACAAAGTCTACTACGTATTAGACAGACTAGGCTGAAAGAAACCATGTAAGTGCAAGAGTAAACGCAGAACCTCTGCCACACCTAAGCCTCCTCTTCTACACCTGCATGCGCCGGCACTGATCTCCTGAAACGTCTTTTCTCTCAAACAAACAGGAGTGAACAGTTCACTCTTGACTGTTTTCTCAGGACTTAAGAATTTAAACCTTAGCAAAGGAGGAGGTCAAATAATTGTTTCACACTTCCAGAAGCTTCTCTGTAGCTACTGAACTGTTTTTAAGACAACAATCTTGCTTTTTGACTACTGCTCTCATGTGGTTGTCACATACTAAAGACATCCCTCAGAACAATCTGCTGCATTTCTGTATTTCTTTTCAGAGTCCTTTAAAGACTTTTAACACACTGACAAGTGCCACCATCAATGCAGCTGGAACAGTTACAACTGTATTTTTTGGTAAACACAGCTCAGGAAGCAGATCTTGAAGTCAACATCAGTTTGACATGCAGCAGCTGTATAGCCAAAAAATCCTGGGAACCATCATGAAAAGGATTAGACAAATTCAGACAGGAGATCCATAAATCAATACTCCCTATTTAGAGGGATGCACCTTCTAATACCTAAAAACGATGATTCTAGATGTCAGGGGAAGAGCCCATAGACACCAGCCAAGTTATGTTCGCCCCGAACGCAGTCACAGTTGCCACAGTCACAGACAGACTGCCAGAATACATGGACCAGGCTCTGAAACAGCTAGGAAATTCTTACAGTCTTACAGAGCACCTGGAGAAAGACCCAGATCCCAGAACAATTAGCTTCCTTGCAATGGATGTCAAAGGAAGGTCAGCAAGCAAAGATGACACTTCCATAAGCTGACTCCTTGCCATACTGGAGACATACTTTATGTAAAACTATCAAAGCTATGCATCTGTAGCTCATTTTTATGATGTAACTGTCTACACAAAACTCGAAAGTATACTCCCAAAAATTTAAAAAAAGTTTATAAATGTAACTGACTAGTTTATATCCTCAAGTCTTTAAAGTATTTTTCCACGTGTCAGTGGAAGAAATAATTCAACATCCAGAGTTCACAGAATCACACAGTTGGAAGGGACTTCTGGAGACCATCCAGTCCAAATACTCTGCTCAAAACAGGGTCAGCTTCAGCAGATGTTCAAGGATCATGTATAGCCAGATTTTGAATATCTCTACAGGTGGAGATATCCACAACCTCTCTAGGCAATCTGTTCCACAGCTTGACTGCTCTCATGGTGAAAAGATTTTTTTCTTATGTTTAAATTATATTTCTTCTATTTCAATTTGCACCCATTGCCTCTTGCCCATTCACTGAGCACCCTAAGAGTCAGACTCCATCTTCTTTATACTCCCTCTGCCGCTGCAGAAAACTTTCTTGTTGCTCTTAATTTTCCTCGCCAGATTTAACTCCAAGTAGGTTTAATCCTTCCTAAACCCATCCCTTCATGCTCAAAGAGTGTCTCTATATTCTTCTCAGGTCACTTGACCCTGCTTCCATCTCTTGGAGGCTTCCCTTCTATGTTTGAGGTTTTTCAGGAAGATCTTGTTCATGCTTCCTACCATGTTTCCTTTGCTCTCTGCTTGATGGGTTAGGCTATTCCTGAGCTTGGAGTAGGTGATCTCTGAATATCAAAGTTAACTTATACCACTGGAATAGAACCAAGTGTACAGTCAAAACTCTACTTTAAAAAAAAATAAATCAGTGATCTCATGGGACTACTGAAAAAAGAGAGCACTATTAAGAACTACAATTGTAACATGAGATGTTAGAAAGTCAAAACCATTAGAGACCTGGTTGGATGCTGCAGTCTACTATGTTTCAAAAATGCCAATGAGAAACAAAGAAGGAACTTCTCAAGATGCGATTTCACAATTCTATGAAGTAGGAATATAGACTGGTCCCACCACAGTTTGAACATGCCTATCAGAACAGCAATTAATAAAGTTTCTCCCATATCTTTCACTTTGCGTGCAGTCACTTAAAAGGATGAGAAAAAAGTAAACTTAAAAAGTGTGAGACTACTGAAAGTCACTATCATCTGTCCCAACAGGTATCTGAAGTGCTCAAGCCACAGCACGGATTCTTTTCCTTCAGTAGAGGAAATTCCAGTTTATGAAGTACTCTTTCTCCATCATGAGAGAGATGCCATTCAATTACAGTATCTTCTGAAACTGAGAGTACAACCAGACACTTCTAGAACATCATGCAAAGGATGCAGTCTGTATCCCTAATCAAATTGTCTGCCATTTCTCCCCCTCACTCCCCTCCCCTCTTTTTGCCACTGCTTCAGTATCAGTGCCCATCTGTCGGACCGATTACAAGAGAAAAGTCTCACAAGGTGGCAATCTAGTTTATCAAATACGGCTGCTGAAAAGGGTCAACCCAGTCCATCGCCTGTGTGGTGCTCTGGAAAACCAGTTCAACTCACTAAGCCAGTGGAAACCTAACTCACTCAATTTTCTGCATTCTTTCAGGTTAGTTAAGAATCAACTAATTAAAAGATGTCACAAAAGCATGTGGAATTTAAGGGCAACAGCACCTTTTTTTCCAGCAGTAACTATTATAAGAGCTCAAGTACCATCTCAAAAGGGTCATCTATCAACTTTCTTTCAAACATACAGCTTCATACACGCAGTATGGCTTCCCCAAACCCACCCTCTAAGCTTCACACTCTCAGCTCAACCTTCACAGTAAGAAGTTACCTGTATTGATTCAAATGAATCCACTGTACATAAATTGTGTATGTCGACCACAATTTTTCTTTCTTTAATAAAAACAGGGAATAAATGTCTACGCCAGGGGTAGTTTAGACTGAATGTTAGGAAGAGGTTTTTCACAGAGAGAGAGTGATTGCTCATTGAACAGTCTGCCCAGGGAGGTGGTGGAGTCGCCATCCCTGGAGGTGTTTAAGAGAAGACTCGAGGAGGAGCTCAGTGACCTGGTCTAGTTGGTGGGGAGTTGGACTAGATGATCCTGAGGGTCCCTTCCAACTCAGAATAACTTGTGAACCTGTGATAGTTAACTTCATAAAATGCCCCATTCTGGGGCATTCTAAGAATTCCTCTTAAATTGGAAGTCTCCTACAAAACCAATAGCTCTTACTACCAAAAATTACTTTAAGGACACCATTTTTCACCACATCAGCAAATTCTGATGTTTACATGACTCTAATCTTCCTATAATATTTCAACAGGCAATGAGTAATAAATGAACAATTGTAGAGTCTACTGGAAAACAGTAAAACATCCCTAAGAAGACTCTTCAGTTAATTTTACTGTTAAAGGCAAACATTTGATAATTAGAACTCTGCTAGAGGGCAAGAAGGTCATGAAAAATTAGGCTAAAAGGCAACAAACCAGGAATACTAACAGCTGGGTATAAACTAAATAAGTAGATCAGTCCTAAAAGGAAATTTTAAAAGTATATTGCACCAAAAAAAAGTATGGAGATACAAATGAACATATACTAAGGAGGAAGTCTGTAAATTTAGCTGAAAACAGGTTAATTCATGCATCAGATGGATGTGCTTAATATACATGGACTTCTTGTTATGGGAGGTGAGGGAAAGGCACAGAACTCAATCAAGTCAAAGAATAACAAGATTTGACGCACAGTGTTAGAGGTACAAGACAAGTAGTTTACATTTCAAAGCAAGATACTCCATTGTTTGAATCTTCTTTGACTGTATGATGAGTGGGTACCTGTACTTCCAATACATTCCTGTTAGACTTCTCTACTTCCCGAGTGCCTGGCCAACAGGGCTCTAGAGCTAAGAAGTAATTCTCTGCAGGCTAGAACAAGCCACATGACAGAGTCTTAGCAACCAAAGAGAGCAATTACAGGGGATTCTTGCTGCATACCTGCAGTGAGAATCAGCATGTTCAATGCCACTGTGCAGTTAAGCAGCTAATCCCTAAAAAGTCACTGCTCAGCACGTATGAAATGAGATTTACAGAAATTTGTATTTGGGCCATGTTTTAGCAGACCTTCACAAGTATTTTCACGGTGGATTGACAACTGGTGAATCAAAACCCTCCAGCAAAGTACACGCACTTCACAAAACGCCTGCAGATTTTTTTATAAATGTAAACAAAAAATAATGGATTTTCCTCTTGACCTTGACTGAGAAGAAACAATTGCTTGTTGTACAGCTGCCTCAATCCTCTCCTTGAAAAAAAAAAAAAGAACACAAAATAAAAAAGCTAGAGATGGAATTTTTTATGTAAGCACCTTACAGTTCAATGAAGTTACAACTACATGTTTAACAATAAAAAAAGGCCAAACCGTTTAATTAAAAAAGGGTTGTTCCCACCTTACAGGAAACCTATTCATAACATGCCATATAAGAGAAATTTAAAAAACAACTCCCCTCCAAATTTGTCTTACAGAGGTTAAAGCATTGGATGGGGGATTTTCTCAAGTCAGTCAGCCTCTGGTGTGCAGACCAACAGTTACTCTATCTTGTGGTATACAAAAACTGAAACTCCAGGATTTATCCCTACCAGCATGTCGAAACAGCTCCCATTTCATTATTACAATCTAGAATTATAGAAAGGACCTTCAGAAAATTCTAAACCCCCTCCCACGGTCAGGGACACCTTCCACAATCCCTGTTTGCAATCCATTCTCCACCCATCCTGTATTTGTGCTTGGGATTGCAATGACCCAGATGCATGACCTTGCACTTGGCCCCATTGAACATCATGAGGTTCACACAAGCCAATCTCTGTTCTGTCAAAGTCCAGTGTGTCAACTGCACCACACAGCTTGGTGTCATCCACAAACTTGATAAAGGTGCACTCAATCCCACTGTCCATGCTCCCAACAAAGACGTTGAACAGTGCTGGTTCCAATACCAATCCCCAAGGAACGCCACTGGTCTCCACTTTAACACCAAGCCACTGATCTATCCACTTAACTTTACTTTGAATGTGACCATCCAGCCAATTTCTCATCTACCAGGTGGTCCATCTATCAAACTTTTGTCTCTTAGCTTAGCAAATGCTCTGCACAAGTCAAGGTAGATGATATCAGTTGCTCATCCCTCATCCATCAATGTTGGAACACCATCAAAAACATCATAGGCAGCCATCAAATTTGTCAGGCATGCCCTTAGTGAAGCCATGTTGGCTGTCACCGATTTCCTCCTTATTTTATATTAGACTTAGTACAGTATCCAAGAGGATTTGCTTTATAATCCTGCTTGGCATACAGATGCAACTGACGCATCTGCAGCTCCCTGGTCTTCTTTACTTCGCTTTCTAAAAATGGGGGTCATCTTTTCCATTTTCAGTCAGTGGGAACATCAGACTACCACAACTTCTCAAGTATGATGTATAGTGATTTAGCCACTTCCTCCACCAGCTACCTCAGGACCCACAGATATATCTCATCAGGCTCTATGGATTTGTGCACATTCAGGCTCCTTAGATGGTTTTGTTTCTCAAAACCCTTTGCTTCTTTTCAAACTCTGGCCTAAAAGCAACTTAGATGAAGTGTCTGCCTTACCTTAAACTCAGCAGCTCATCACGAGACCCCCCAAGATCAGTTTTGTAGAGGATGAAACACATTAAGGCTGGAAAAGACCTCCCAGATCATCAAGTCCACCTTTGACCGAACATCAATACGTCAATTAACCATAGCACTAAGTGCCATGTCCAGTTGTTTCTTGAACACTTCCAGGGATGGTGACTCCACCACATCCCTGGGCAGCCTGTTCCAGTGAAGAAATTCTTCTTGATGTCCAATCTGAACCTTTCTTGGTGCAGCTTGAATCCATTTTGTCCTGTCCTATCACAAGTTGCCTGGGAGAAGAGGCTGATCTCCACCTGGCTACAACCTCCTTTAAACTAGAGAGTGATAAGGTATCCTCTGAACCTCCTTTACTCCAGGCTAAACATCCCCAGCTCCCTCAGCTGCTCCTCATGACTTACTCTCTCAAGTCATATATCCAGGCACAGTGTGAACAAGAGGTCCAGACTTCTGCAGAGCAGATTTTTGCAGAGCACCACTAGAGGGTTCATAGTTCTTCGCTTTGGGATGTAGGCGACTTTTTAACCAGCTCTATCTGCCCTTCAATAGAGCTGCCAAGAGAGAACTAGAAAAAAATCAGCACTGCAATTAGCCTGTCCTCACTGCTCAGTGAGCAGCCTCCTGCAAGAGCACAATCTAAGACTGTTTTCCACCCTCCATCTCCACTCATTCGGACTAGCTCCCACTTTAAACCTCCAAACCCAGGTCAGAGGCTTTGCTCTGCAAAGGGGCATCAGCACTGTGTTAAAATTCAGGCTTCAAGAGATCAGGAAGACTGTCTCCCTGAAGAGTACACATCTATCCATCTATACACATTTATCCACTACCTCCTTCTTCAAGAACTTTGTTGTTCTTCACCACAGTGCTTCAATAGGGAGACTATTTTATTCATGATATGTACATACTGAAAAGGCCACACATGTAATTCATCAGCCTTTTATTAACATATTAAAGATTTTAGAACTTCTGGAATAGGACTGTGTTGAGTGCTTCTAAGACAACAGAATAGCCAAATAAAATACAGGATTTCTTTCAGAAAGAGAAGATGAGAAGGATAAGGTGTTCTCTTTTGAATACATTTTTAAGACAAGAGGGGTTTACTTCAAAATACAAAAATACTCCAGGTCTGTAGTTTTCCTGGTGACCTTTCTGCTGGAGATTTTTTTTAAGTCAAAGCACACATGTAGCAAGTCTTCCTGAATTACTAAGGGGCAAAAAAGTTTCAACATAAAATAGATTAGTTTTAGGATCCTCTCTCTAAACATTTATCATCTGGTACAAAATATGCAGTATTTTATGTTTTCATAAAAAAGAATGTATTTCTTTAACAGGGTAGAAAAATGTGTAGCACAAACTGACTTGTATTTTCAATGTAAATGATGTGGCATCTGAAGTAGAACAAAAAGAAGTAAGAGAGACAGATGTTCAGTTTATACATATTAATGTGAAGTATCCTATTACACTAATGAGCCTATTTTAGAATATTCTTCTCTATACCTATGGAATTTCAAAACAAGCTCAGGCATGTCATAACTTCCAGTTCTTTCATCTTCTACTATTATATTTTAAGAACATTAAAGAAGATTCTTGGACACATATCAAGGTAAAAAAAAAAATTAACTTGCATACCTACTTCTCTTTCCTGATCGAGATAGAGAATAAAACCCTTAACCTCTTGTGGTCAGAGCGCCAGCTGAGCCACATATAATGGAATAAGTAATCCAAATCTCATACTTTTCATATTGCTTTTGCCAGCTGCAGCTAGATTTCAGATATTTCTGTGTCTTCTTATTTTGTGTTGTATTATCTATCATACAGAAGAAAAAAAATTTGGAAACCTTCCCCTTCCCATGAATGAAAGGAAATAAGGTAGTTTTCCAACTCATACTGCCCTGCTAATATTACTTCAATGAGAATCCTGTGACAAAGGATCATACATAATTATAAAATCACCAATGAAGTATACAAGTATCCTTCTTAATCAGCTGTCCATGAAAAACTGGTAACTTCCTAACAGACACTGACTGAAATATATATATACATATAAAGTTATACTTTCAAAGAACAGGTATTTACCTTTGTTGCAAGATGTGACACTGAAGATGAAACTTCATCATGAAGAAACTGCTCTTTATTCTCAAAAAAAGGATAAAGATAAAAAAGGCCCATAGTCAGTTTTAGTTTGACAATCAGCACTGACATTTTAGACTATTCATAAATGCTTTAATTCTATTCAGCCTATCATAAAATTGACAAAATACTATCACAATGCAAAACTAAGTGAACACCACTACTAAGATAAGACATGTGATCAAAACTACACTCATAATAATGAAAAATCTCATACCAGATGTAAAATGCAAAATCAAAACCTTTCATTATAAAAAATTCAGTACAATTAAAAATAAAATTTAATTTGATCTTAATGATTGTGTAATGTAAGGCATAGGAAGTGGGGCACCGAATTCAGGAAATATGTAATTTGCACTTTCTTCACTCTGTGTTTTAATGAGAAGTATGTTTTGGGGGGGGTTTTCCTCTATATAGGACTCCAAATGCAAATAGTCGCAAACACAAAACCAAAACAGCTATTTATAACTGAAAATATTTAACCGCAGTTACAAGAAAAAAAGCAGAATTAAGACAGAGTATCTCTTCTGTGGAAAGCATCTTCAAAGTGTCAGTTTCACATAATCTGCAATGTTCACTCTGGTCCACATTTTGCTTATGTCAGACACTTACTGTTTCAAAAAACCAAATTTATCATTCCTTCCTTTTCAACTAAAGTAAATGCTAAGGAGTTGATGTGCTCTTTGCTCCATAAGCCTAATTTTCGGTTTTGGTAACTCCACACACACGTATCTCAAGACACCCAAAACATTCAGTATCCCAGCTCCTACACATTACCAAAGACCTCCTTCGCTTTGCTAACAGCATCACAGAGGTGAGAAAGCCAGCATGAGAGTGTTATGCACTTCTAGTTATGTGGGGGCCCAGATGTATCAGCTTCATTTTGAGAGACCAGCTCCAAATCCCAGGCATTTTTTTGTTATATTTATTTTTATATATATATATATATTTGCATAGTACTGTGTCCATTCACTTTACAGGTGATACTTTATATTATAAAGGAACAAGATGAAGCATTTCTAGAACAGCGTATGAAGATCATCACACTACAGTTCAATCGTAATTGTATGCTGGATAAAGCAGCTTGTAGATAGCCAGCTTTACTTGTTGGGGCAGAACACAAAGTCAGGAACTCATACTATCATTCAAAATGAGAATATTACTTCCCATGGATCTCAACAAGTTATTTAACTTCCGGCATTCAGTCAGCTGTCTAATACAGAAGGATATTATTGTAGATGGGATACCAAAAATGACCCAGTTAAGATTTGTGTAATACTCTCAAATTAAATTTAATTACTTTCTCCCCCCCCCTTTTTTTTAAATTTCTCTGCATTTAAGAAAAAACATCAGCAATGTTTTAAATGGAAATGCCTCACACATACATTTCAGAATTCTGCCCGTTTCCTCTCACCACTCTCAGCTCTCAAACCTTTGGATGAGGTTGCGAAGTCTTAGACTTAACATGATGGCATCTCTGCTTGGCCACAGTATATAAGATGGAGAATACTTCAGATGATTTACCCAAATTTTTCCCAAGGAAAAAGAAGTTTAGAAGAACTAGGAAAGCCCCAAGAGGAAATACGATAACAGAAGAAATTATTTCAGACATCCAGAGCTGGCAGAGCTATCTGTTTCAACAACCAACAATTCTGTCTCCAGAACAAACAAGACATTCTCAGTACCTTCCAGAGAACTAACACCTCTCATTTTAATCCTTCCAGCTCTTCAAGTATTTTAGAAAGAACAATAAAAATATGAAAGTGCATAAAGAGACATCATACTCTATTAGAGAGAAGAGGAAAATTGGAAGTGTGAAGGCATACACCCTAGAGGCATACACCCTGTAGGAAGCCTGAGCACAAAGCAGGAGTGCAAGGCAATGAGCACCTCATAGGAGTGGGGAGTCAGCCTAAAAAAATGTGAATACCGTTGTCAACAAAGGATTCACAAGAAATAGTAGGAAAAAGTGGGGTATTTATTTGCTTCTTCAGAGAGAACTGGGGCCATGTTGCTGTGCAAATAGAGTTACTACTCACAGATACACGAAGCGCTATGTCATAAAGAACGAGACAAGTTTGCAGCAACTGTACTCACGTGGTGGAGGCTGATGTCAAGAGCAGACAACACAAAGTTGAAAGGTATGAAATACAAAGATTAAAAGATACTAAACCCTCAAAAAAGCAACTAAGCCCTAAAATACATTTTTGGTAGTGGAAGATCTATCAAGTACAGTATATCCCTGCTGCATTGTGACCACTTCATTACAACCCTGCACATTTGTGAGGAAAATTTCTCGCAATTCAGATTCAAGGATCTGTGAGGTTTCCCAGCCGATGCACAAGTAGTGCCTCTGTTTTGCCGAGGGGTGGTGCCGGCTCTCCCTGTAGGCGGGGCAGGGCCAGCCCCGCGGAGAGGGCGCGCAGTTTCTCCAACTCGCAGTGGCGTTTAGAGCCCTGCGGCACCGTGCCCTGGTCCCTGACCTGGTCCTGTGTCTCTCCTGTGTGCTCTGCTGAGACTCAGCACAGCACTGCCACAAGACATGCCATTCCTTGTTACTCAAAGCCCAGTCAAAGCCTGGGCAGCGCTGCCTCTACCGGGACCGGTGGATGTTAAAGGGAAAGAAACTCTGATACCAACGCCTCCCCCCACCATAAGCGGCATGGGGTGTCACAGTGTTGCAAAGTTAAGGTTTTTCCAGGCTCCAAGAATGCTGACCAGAGCTCAAGGACACCCATTCCCCACCGCAGAGGCAGGGCGAGCATGCACAGGCCGGCGCGGGGCCGGGTCAGAGCGAGCACCAGGGCCGGGGTGGGGGGTCCAGGAGGGGAGCACCAGCTCGGGGTTTGGGCTGCGAGCACACAGTCGCAGCAGCCGCTCAGAAACAGTTCCCTTTGCTCCCCTGGGCTGTGAGAGACCATGGGAAGGAGCAGGAAGGTGTCCGCAGCACTCCCAAGTTCCGGGGAGTGGAGCAATGAGCGTGGCCTGCATGCATATTAATGACCTGCACGTCTTTGCAAGTCTGACACTCCGTGAGGCTCCTGGCATGACCCGTTCCTCGCAAATGATGGGGTGTAACTGTATCTATAGTATCCTTTTCAGATTCACTGCTGAAGAAAAGGAGAGTTGGACAATGGTAGTGTGCTTGTGATGTCCATTCATACATCCCATGTATGGATTGAAAACAGCCTGTAGGTTTGAATTCAGCAGTCTCCAACAGACTAAATTTTGAAATATTTTGTGGAAAATCCATCCTGAGGGAAAGCAGAGAGGAGCAGACTAATGCAGCACAGCAGCAGGAGGTGTAGGGGTTCAGAGACAGCCATGGCACATATTGCAGGGAGGGGCCTGCACACCATATTAGTTGGGATCAGTTGTTTATAGGGGGGGGAAAAAAAAAAAAAAGACAGTGGGAAAGAGCAGAGAGGAGAACACCTGTGCCACCACTGGGAAGAACCAAGGAGAAAGGATGAGAAGCCACATACAACCCATCTTCACTTGTCACCCACATAATAATTTGTAATTTTTAAGTGATACACATTAGTACACCCTTCTTCTGATACATATTCTCTACTTCCGTTACCATTCTGAGATCAGAGACCCTATGATTTCATTCTCCAAATTTTCTTTAGAGGATGATCTACGGTACCTCTACATGTAAAGAGTGAAGATGAGTTTTGCTAAACATTTCAAAATTATTTCAGCATGTTTTAATTTGGCCAGTTCAGAGTTATGACAATTCATTTCTTACTTCAATTTAAAAGAAAAACACAGACAACTTTACAGTACTTCAACACTAACAGGTGACTAAATGCCTACACCGGTGGGAAATACTGATCAGCAACTTGAATAGCCCTCCAGTTCTGGCAGGGGAAGGTTGGTATGCACACTGTGTTTTCATAAGGAAACAAGTGCCCTTTTGTTGGACATACTGCAAACCATAAGGTACTCAAGGGACGAATTCAACCAGCACACAAACCTTTTTGTACAGAGATCAAAATCCTAATCTACTTCCCTCAGCTTCCTTTGTGGTAAAGTAATTAATTAGTCTCTTTGGATCATTCACTTTCATAATTCAGGCCAAGATGAGGAACGCTGGACATCAAAGAGTTAAGGCAAATAATAACATCATCTCGCCCTACATCCCTTTCTTTTGCTGTAGTACAGAAAATGGTGTATTATCGATTTTCTCTACCCAGTACTGGAACCTCCTCTCGTACACACACACAAGCTGTCAGCGTAAACAAGCTCCTCTTAAAAGAGCATGTCCTTTTGGTGCTAATTCTTCTTGTATCCCCTCTGCCTATCTTCATGTCTCATCAAGGACCGAGTGTAACAAAGTCTGGGTTATCATGCCTGTAAATGCAAATTAGATTACCTACCACAAAAGTCTCATTTAAGTGGGGGGGGGGGGAATCCCGAAACAGAGATACATCTCAAGAGATACATTCCAGGGAAGGATTTAACATAATTTCTAGTACTGCACAAACCCTACTGAATAATTTAGTGATAGGAGAGGGGAAGGTTAAAAAACAAAACAAAACAAAACACAAAAAACCCCCACCAAAACCAAACACACATCCCCCAATAAACAAACAAAAAATCACTCAGGAAACCTGAAAGTTAACCTCTGAAGCTGGAAAGATTCCCAAAACACTGATTAGAAACCCAACAGCTGAACAACTGTATACACACAACTCGACCACAAACAGCACAGATTGGGAAGAGGAGATCACACTGCAGATCTTAAAACAGATACAAAAGAAAGTATTTCCTTGGATTTGAGACTTATCTTACTAAAGTGTAAAACTAAACAAACAAGACTAAAGCTGATCATTAATGCAAAAGTCACTCTGCTTATCTAAGTTTAGAATTAAATCAAAACCAAGGCCAAATGCACTCAAACATAAGTAAGAAGCAGAAGATCAGCAGAGGATCAGTGGCATTTGGCTTCATTTTCTTTGCTGTACCTCTAATATATACCTGGAAAAATTCAATGCATGGATAGAGCTTTCAGATGCAGGAAACTGATGCAACAGTGTTCACGTGTAAATGGGCACTGAAACAACCACACATAGACCTTTAACACAGCTGAAAAACAAAGCTGAACTGTACCTGAACACCCACACAGCACTAAACATGCCTTTAAGGAAAAACAAGGCTTGCATTTTTAACAAATAAAGGCTGCTTTACTCAGTCATACATAACCTTGTTCTCAGACATGAGGCTATGTGTTCAGACATACCTCCAATATTGAACCATGTATTGCCTCTGCTCCTTTCTCGCAGAGATAGCGTAGACTGAGATTGAGACAATTTGATCAGCCTTGTCCCTATTTTATCTGCTGCTAGATCTCAATCTTCCATTTGCATGTCCCTAAGCAAGTGAGTGAATTAAACCAGCCATCTGGGCAAGTGGTATAAATTGAGAATTTCCTATTAATGTCACCAATGAAAAGTATTAACCCAGGCATTTCTAAAGTCTTTCTCAAGAGTAATTTGTCATTTAAAATTCATTTTCGTCTTCTATAAACAATAGTTTTCTACTCCAGAGTCCTCACTACCCTTATCTATATTATGACAACAAATCATTTTAAATGTCAGTGTAAATACAGTTATACCTCCTCATTTGCGATAAATGGGTCATGTCAGAGGTCTCACAGAACGTCAAACTCGCAAATAAGTGCAGGTCATTAGTATGCATGCAGGCCATGTCCATCGCTCCACCCCCAGCAAATCAGGAGTGCTAAGGAGCCTCTTTGACTCCTCCCCACGGGCTCTCGCAGCACCGGGGAGGAAGGGGAAGTGTTTCTGTGCCCTGTCAGCCTCAGGAGACTCCCCCGAGAATCTCTAGACTTCTCTTCGGCCATGCTGCTTCTTCCACAGCTGCCGCCGGGGCCAGGCTGCTGCGACTGCATGTGCTTGGACAGCCCCGTCAGCAGCGCAAATCCTGCACTGCTGCTCCTCCCCCGGCCCCCATGCTCGTGCTCACCACGTCCCAGCCCTGCGTCCTGGCCCCGCAGGCAGGCTGCAGCAGTGGAGTGAGCACGTCCTGCTGACACGCCATGGCCAGCCCCACTTTCCTGGGGCAGTTCCCTTCCCCACCTGTAGTAAGGGAAACAGGAACACAGACACACGCACACAAGCATTGCCCACTCACAGCTCGCAGGTG